>JBBMKE010000011.1:15755941-15775253 GCA_037834125.1 Lippia alba | reverse complement strand
TTGGTATCATATTCAAAAATTTAAATACCTATTACAAGAACATGACTATAAGATTTGATTAAACACAATTCTTGTCTCAGTTTTAGTCAATATTAAATTTGACAGACCTATTTAGCTAGTTAAAACTTGAAAGAAACTCAATTTATGCCACTGATACAAGATTTGATATAGAATTGAATTTAAACAGCACCAAAGGGGTCACTTGCATTGTGTGACCATTAACATCAACATTCATAATCTATACCTTCATGGCAACAAGTTGATGCTTTCATCATTTATGCCGGTGCACTGCTAATTCTTCAAGCAGCAACAACATTAGTCTTTCGCAAAGACAAATGGTATTGTCATCGAGCAACCCTGTTTATAGTTTCATATATTATGTTCCCGAACAAGGTTGAACATTATACAGATTTCGGGATGACCGGAAATAATTCCTAAATATTTAGTGGTTCTTTACTTGATTATATATGAATATGTATATCAAATGCAGACGGTCTAACCTGAAGTCCCGAACATATCAAACACGAAGATCTTCTATGTCGGTTAAGAGATCAGTGGACTTCTTATCAACTACTAGCTGACTGCATGCACCACTTATGTCTTGCCCCATTTGCTTGCGGACTGTTGTTCGAATGTTGTAAGTGCCTCTTAGTATTTTCTGGAATTTGGAGACTTTCTGATCATCACTGGTGTTATAAGGACTGAGGGAACCAATTGGATTAAAAGGAATCAAGTTTACGACCTATTGTGAAATAAAAAGTATTGTCACTAATATAGTATATAAGACCTTTTTAATAATGCAAATAGAGCAATAACAATTACCACTTGAAATGTCTCGAGCAACTTGCCAAGCTGGTGGGCTTGCTGCTCCTCATCATTCACACCATCAAGCATTATGTACTCGATAAATATTTTTTGCTGACTACAGAAAAAGCATATGAGATACTCTGGCCATGTCAGCCTATAGCATCTATGAGTGAAGAAATCATGATGTGAACAAATAATATGAATACAGTTGAAAAGAAAAAGGAAAAAAAGGGCGGAGAATTAAATTAACCTTTTCTGTTGATATTCTTGCAATGCATTCATTAGTTTTTCCAAGGGAAATGCCCTTGCAGCAGGCATTATCCGACACCGGATATCTTGTACTGGTGCATGCAGAGACACTGCTAGATTCAAGTTTGGCATGTCATTGTGAAGTTTGTTAATCGCATGGATTATCCCAACCTGCAAATAACTCATAACCAAATACATGATTAACGTATTTGTGATGGTTTGTAACCAGCACGACAAGCTATTATATCCCATACAAGTAGAAGTGGAAACATCAGGAGAATTTAAAGGTTCAAAATAAATATGATCTTCAAAGTATGATATGTGAAAACAGTAATAAAATCAAGAGATATCTAAAATTACAGAATATGTCATTCACCGTTGAGACAGTAATTTTCTTCGGAGACAACTGAAATGGGGGAGCAGTCATGGCTCTGATAGCATCCACCACAGAGGAGTAGTTATTCAATGGCTCTCCCATTCCCTGCAATCAGTTAATCATGAAAGATAACCATCAAACAATATTCAAGGCCACACAACACCACTTACGACAAATGGGAAAATTCGTTTGTTTTGATTTTTTAAGAAGTGCAAATACTAGTTAAGCAATAAACAAGCTACTTGTTTCAACTTGGACCGACAGGTTAAGCGACTTTGCATAGTACCTTTTAGAGAAAACTTAAATATCACAAATCTATTTCAACTTAAAAGAATTAAATTACTTTTATATGAATTTATTAACTAGTGAGTGTCATCAACTGGTAAAACAATGAATGAAACTCGAACAAGGAAAAATCCCAATTCTCAACCAGACCGTAGAAAAATGGATTTGATAACATCATTAGCCTAAATTTATCTGTATATGTACCTCTGTTAACAGTCCAAAACAATCAATTTAGATTGCCAGTTATAACAATCAACGAGATATATTATTATTGGGTTTAAGAATGCATCATATCCATTGCCAAAGATTCATGATATACTTTGCTCAACTATGAAATTTGCTCTAATATATTTTATCCAAAGAGGGTCATAGCCTATTCAACTTGTAGATAGTAGTTTCAAATTTGGGCCTCGTTAAGCTGAAATTTAAAGATATGGACCAACGCATTGACTGTCTTAGCATCACACACAAAACATGAGTAAACTTCACAACTGTTAAAAGTGTTTCATCAGGAAAATTATCCAGTTCAGAATAAAGTACCAATAAATCCCTACACCTTTCTATTGGATAATAACATGCAATCTCAACATCAAAAGAGGGCGTGCATTACCATAAAAACAACATTGCGAATAGCTGATATGCGAGAAGCATGCACTAATTGTTCCAAAATTTCTCCTGATGAAAGATTGCTCTTAAACCCCATGCTTCCTGTTGCACAAAACCTGCAACCCATTTTGCATCCAACCTGAAGTCCAAAGATATACCATTATTTACACATTGAAGTATTCAAACATTGAGGTCAGTGATAATATACTTGAAAAATAGAAGAGAATCTCCTACCTGCGAGGATATGCATAAGGTTGATCTAGGACCACCAGGACGAGGCTTCCCATCATATTTACCCAGTCGTGTATCATACCTCATTATCACAGCTTCCACAAATTCTCCTTTCTAGCAACACAAATGATACAAAGCTGTGTTACGCAAGTCAACATTATAAAACCATCATCAACACGGATAAATAGCATCGCAGAAGCCACCTTCTTACTCTAATACATCTCTGTGGTTACAGAAAAAAATATCTTCTAAACCTAAGATATATCAATTATTATGATATTTTAGTATTAGTTCTTAAAAGTCCAGTTGTCAAAGAAATTGAGTTAGATCAATAAGTTGCTAACGGGATTGGCACGGATTTTAACCAAAATCTCTTACAAGAGATGATCAAGTCAACCTTACGAATTTTATGATTGATCAGCAAATCAGTCGTGCGAACCAGATTAAAAGAAAACTTATTTGTAATACAATTTGGAGGCAGATTCACCTTACAGAAAGCCAAAGCCAAAAGTGGAAAACTTAATCCAGATAGAATGTGGTGTGCATCACATTCTATCCTTTCCTTTCCTTTTCTCTAAATTTACAACCATGATTTATTTCACTTAGATTGTTCATTATGAATAATTCTACTTCAACTGCTTCACAACATCGAAGACTCGAAGTACTCCATTTGCATTGGCAATAATTTTACTTCGATTCTGACTTAAATAAGAACACAACTTCATACAATCACTAGCAAGACAACCCATCCCCAAAAGATGCAGTTCCATTTCCAGCTAAACATAACTAATCAAACAAACTCAGACCTTTCACACTTCTCCCACGTTGCATTGAGCATTCACAACAGACATCTAATAATCAAAGCAGACTCTAACTGATACTGAGTTACCTGTAATTTGATGAGGAGCTTAGTGGTGACCCCGTCTGAAGAATTTACGGCCGAATGCAGAGTTGAAGTGCTGGGTTTGAACTTGGAATTGAGGAGATTGTAAGCAGCCGACGGCAAAGAGGGGATTTCATCCCAACGGCAATTAGGGTTATGCAAAACGTGCTTCCAAATTAGGGGAACGAAATTAGGGTTAAGCCCCGCAGTTTCGAAATCGGATATAATGGAAGAAACATCGAATACCGATTTGAATGCCATTGGTGTGAGCTACTTCAACTTTGCTGTTGGGATTTTGGAGAGCTTTTATTTCATCTTCTCTTTCACGAATTTGTATCACTGTTTTGCCCGCCGCCCCCAGTCGCGGGAATGACGATCCAAGTCTGAATTTTAGTGAAATTACTCCTATTTCCTAGCTTTGTTTACTTGGACAAATTCTTCTTTTAATCAGATGTTTTGAAGGTAGTTTTAATTATAAAAGAATAAATAATATATTTTCATATTTTTATTAAAAAATTATGAGATAATATCATTTTTCGTCCTCACATTATATGTTTTATATTTCAAAAAATCTCAATTTCAATCATTTAACTAACATGGGTTAATTTTTTAACAGAAAAAAAGGTGTGTGTCACTCATTCGCCCCGAAAAAATGTGAGTGGCGTGTGTCACTCACGCGCTCCGAATGAATGTGAGTGGCGCGTGAGTGACACGCTCATTTTTTGGTCCAATATTTAACATCCGTTATCTAAAAAACTAAAATTGAGATTATTTAAAACATAAAAAATGCAATGTGAGAAAAGTGAAAAGTTAAGAATTAAAATCGAAAAATGCAGTAGGTAGAGAACAAGAAATGATAGTTTTCCTTTTATTAATTACATATGCAATTTTAGAAAGACTAAAGTTTTTAGTTTCATTTTAACTAGATTGTCAGAATTTTAATAAATTATCAAAATAATAATAATAATAATAATTTATAAAGTTTGCCAAATTTCATTTTACTTCATATTTTCTTAATCCCACAATCTTTTTGAAAAAATCTAACAAAAGAATCGATGCCATTGGTTCCTTGCCACTCTTGCTACCTAAACTTAATGAAATTTCGCAAGGAATCGAAATAAATATCATTATGTTGGACCCAGTGTTCATGCATCATGCACAGTGACTAACTCATTTGACATTTCCAATCCATAATTCAATAATACAATTGTCACCTATATATTTTGCACAGCTGCTTATGATATATAATTATATTTATAGATGCTTGTAGGAAAACTTAGGAATACAGTAAGTAATATCATACAATTCTGGAGTGTTTGATAAACATGGATAGATTTTACACTTGTTTGGCGATCACAAAACAAAAGAATAACACAACACTTGAAGGAAGCACATTTAAATTTGACAATAATCTCGTAACGTTGAGTCCGGACTAATTATTTCCGGTAGAAATTAAATAAACCTCCTATGTCTTAAGCCATTTCCATCGTCTGCGAAACTTTTGTTGTGGGCTACACCATCCGAGTAGTCGGTTCTGGTCAGAGGCTGAGACTCGGAGCGGCTGCGGTGGTGGGAGGAACCGTCGACGTTGGAATCTCCGCCGAGGAGGAGGTGGTAGCTCCGGCCCGAGGAGCTCTCGGAGAGGCAGCGGTAGGCATTTTGCGGCCTTTGTCTCTTCATGGCGTGGAGGAGGAGCGGAATTAAGCCTTCCATTTTTATTACAAGTTGTGAACTGAAGATGATTTGTGTTATTATGAGCTGATGTTGAACTCTGGGAACATAGAAGAGTAAATGCGTATATATATAGTGGTAAAGGGGAAGCTGTAGTAGTTGCCAAAGGCCACTTGCCCGCCAGCATCCTTCAGAAACGATGGCCCAGGAAATTCAATGGTATTATCAATTATGACATGCATAATATGGCAATTATATCCTTCTTTGGAAACTAATTATATTCAAATTGGTTGCAATAATATATTGTATTTGTCATGTAGTGCATGTTTTATCTAAAGTTTCGGTCTCAATCGGAAAGGTAAATACTTAATCAAGGTTGAAATTGAAAATTTCGCCTTAAGTTAGATGTACTTTACCAACCGGATTGGTCTAAATAGTTATTATCATTAATTTTTTGTTTCAGAATAATAATTTAAATTTGAATTTCACTTGAGTGTATTAGGAAAAAAGTTATGATGCATGGACACGGACACGGCGACACGGACACGACACGACACAGATACGACGACACGGATTTTTTTTTAATTTCCCACGTGAGAAGTATCGGAAAGCTATAATGGGAGATTATTTGCGGAACTCACTTAATGCAATTCTAATCCAAAGAATAGGTATTTAAAATTCCATTTTTTTTTATTATTTTCCTTTACCCTTTCATACTTCCAACTACATGTTTAAAAGTTTTTGTATTGATTGGGGTTATTTACGTAAATTGGGAAACAAAATTGGCAGTAGGTGAAACTTGAAAGAGTCTGTGATCCATCCACAGATTAGGGCATGCAGTTGCTTGTATTATTTGGAAATAGGAAGTTTTTGACTGCTGACACTGGCGTAATATTTAATAATAAACAAACCATAGTGGCTAAAACTCGGAAGTCCAACGTAAGATATGGCTGCTAAAACCCAACTTCAATTAATGATTTAAATCACATGTTGTAATAAATAAATAAATAAATCAAGTTAAAAACAATGTTCAATTTGCAGCTGAAATTGACCTATGAACAATCGATGTGAGAGAGATTGTTATGAACTTATGATCATAGGTTGAGTGCAGTGCATCAATTGATCACAATCAATGTGAAGATAAACTTTATGCTAAATGACAATAAATTTGGTGCTTGTAAACATGATGGGTACAATTGAATTGGTCCTGGAGTCCTCATTTGTAACATTTTAAGAATACTTTTACTTGTTCAAAGAGATATGAAGATGGGTGGTTTATTATTTAATGTGTTTGACATTCAATCCTAGTTAAGTAGATTTTGAACTTCCTAATATCGTTTCCTCCAATTTATTAGAAGATTTGAGTCATTTGTAATCAAATCTTTTGTACTCACCTTAAAAAAAAGTAATTAAAAAAATAAAATTTTAGTCTTATATACATGGTAGTGGTAGACCATAATTAGGGGGGAAAACTTGTTATCACACAACCAGCACAAAAGAATTGGTTTTGGTCAACAACTAAGCCCAGCCAGGGGCAAAATGAAAAGAGCAAAAAACTATTTGAATCCAACCAGCAGTGAGTCCCAAGCTAAGCAATCAGAGGTGATATTGTGCCCCAATCTAGCCAACTTATCTGCACTACCGTTCTTCTCACGATAAATGTGTTTAATTCTTGCTTCTCAAGATTTGTGTAGTAGACAACGACAATCTATAATAATATTCTTCAAAGAGTGTTCCTCAACATCTCTATCCAAAACCCAATTAACCACCAATTCGGAGTCTACCTCAATCTCGATTCTAGGGAACCGCCGCTCCCAAGACAACATCAATCCTTTCGAAAGACCCAGAAGTTCTGCCATATTAATAGACAATCTGCAGAATTTCAGTACATAACCGAGAATCCAACATCCCTCGGCATCCCTGATTAAGCCTCCGACTGCTGCCTTCATCGTGTGAGAGTACATGCTTCCATCAGAATTTAACTTAACCTAATTAACCAAACTCCGGTCTATCCCAACAAAGCAGACCCCGATTCGACTTAGAAATCTTTTGATATTTAAGTCCCCATACACATCGCCATATTTGCTGCAAAATTCTTAATGCTATTTAGTGTAACGTTTCGAGGCTCATTAATGTGTTGATATATTTCGTGCTTTCCATATATTCCAAACATTAGCAAGAGCCACAATCCACCATGGCCACTCATCATTAAGTTTGTGTTTCAACCCCGCACTACCAAGTCTTTCCATCGATTGTCCCTCAACCAAGTTACAGATGCATTTCCAATTTTTCTGGTCAACTACCAGCTCCCAAACCTTAGCTGCCGCTGGACATTTAAACAAAACATGCACACTATCTTCTCTTCCATTAAGACAGCGATTGCATTGCTCCGATATCCCAAATTTCCGATCAAACTTTAAGGCATTTGTCATTAGGCTACTGTGCTTACAGAGCCATAGGAAAAATTTAAGCTTTTGAGGACACGGAAGCCTCCAAATTTTGCTCCAGTCTTTGTCACGAATCTGTTCAGGCGAATTTAACAGGCTATATGCAGACCTGACCGTGAATCTGCCATTAGGCGTTCCCATCCAAACCAGCTTATCATTATCTTAGTTCTCTGGAAGAGGCGTTTCTCGGATTTCCTATATAATCTCAGTAGGCAACACGGTTCTTATATTTGTGAAATCCCATTCCCTGCTTGCACTAATAATGTCCCCAACTACCTTGTTTGAATCTTCTTGCGCGATGCTACTTCCCAGCCTGTCAAGAAGTGTCTCCCAAGATAACCAACGGTCATCCCGTAACCAAATATTATCACCCGTTCCAATCCGCCAACGGCTGCCATGCTCCACGCTCCGAAGACTTTTAACGATACCTTTCCAGGTTCGCAACTCCGTAGGCTTAGGTCCATTCTCCAAGAGTCGTTTTTTCTTTCCAAATATTCTTAAAGAGCGTCTTTTCTTCCCAAATATTCTTAAAAACTAGATTTTTTGTTTGAATTCCAACGAGATTCAGATCTCTTGATCTGTGTTTTTTCTTTATTTTTATGTTTTAAAGTTGTCCCTCTCGTATGAAAGTAGTTTTTTCTCTCGTATGAGAGCTATTATTCTCTCGAATGAGAGATGTTACTTTATTCTTCTTTTTTATTGTAGGGTGGTCTCTTTTGTTACTTACGGAAATCAAATTGAGACGCATCTGATCACGAGTTGATCTGTAGGACTGAATCTGCAAGCGCTGAAAATCTGGAATCTGCAAGCGCGGTAGTTGTCTCCTTTGTTGGTTATATTCTCACGGTTTTTATACGTATCAGGTCTAATTTTGAGGATGATAACCTCTATTTTATTAGACGTGGAGCAAGTATGATTGTCCACAAATTTATTAGAATTGCGGCCTTGAGCCTGCGTTACTTTTATGATTCCTTTGTAACCTATGATGCACAGACACGGATACGGCGACGCGAATTTTTAAAAAAATTTAGGACACGACACGGCTCTGACACGATTATATTATATATAAATAAATAAATTATATATATATATAAATTTATATAAAATAAAATATTCATAAAATATTCAATATTACAAATTTAAGTAATATACACTATTTTTCAATTCAACATTTTAAATGAATTTAAATTAATATTATACATCCTTTATCACATTCTTAAAAAAATATATCCACAAATTTTTAGTAAAAATAAATTAAAAATTAATTTTTTATTGAATTTTTCGTGTCGAAGTGTCCGGGCCATGTCGGATATGTTTCGCACCGTGTTAGACACGTGTCGTAACCGTGTCCCCAGCGTGTCAGATTTTTTTTTTATTTTTTGGACAAATTTTACCGTGTCGGACACGTGTCGGTGCCGTTTCAGAACCGTGTCCGTATCCGACACTTGTCCGACACTACATGGGGATAAAATTCGGAGTATCCGTGTTTTATTGTTGCTCATTCTATAGTTTACTCCAAAAATAGGAGGTGGGGGAACGCAGGAGATTAGGACAATTTTAGATATATTAAACTATTTTATATTAATTTTAAAATAACATTTAATAACTAGTTACAATGACAGGTAGTTCAGGACAAATTTAGAAGTGTTAAAAATATCTTATATTAATTTTAACATCATATTTAATGAAAGATTTACTTTTGGGATAATGTGGAAACTTCCTACCAAATAAAGCTAAAATTAAATCTTAATTTGGAATTTGTAACATGCTGACAAAAATCATTTTACATAAAATAATTTTGTATGTTCAAAGTTAGACAACAACAATTATTAAAAAGTAAAACAGAACCTAACCAAATTGAATTATCTGCCACCAGACACCATATATAAAATCACACACACTCATTTAAGTTATTGCCTTCATCAACCCGTGTCCTTCCTATATCCTAACATCCTCTCTTTCTCTCTCTCTCTCAAATCCTCATAATCAGACCAAAAATTCATCAGAAAAGAGAGAAAAATCCAGAGATGCAGACGAGTGGTGAAGAAAAGATGAGCCCAGATTGTAATTTAAGCTTGGAGACCCAGATGGGTCGAGCTCTTTTCACAAAATTGAAGATCAGCGACGACAAGAATGATGATGGTGTGAAGGAAGAAGAAAATGTTGTTTTAGATAATAATCATGGTGGAGAATATGAGGAGGAGGAAGAAGAAGAAGAACAAGAAGAAGAATTCTCTTTCATTTGCGGCGGCGCGAATTCGTCGCCCATAGCGGCGGAGGACGCCTTCGCCGACGGCCAGATCAAGCCGGTTTTCCCATTGTTCAACCGCGAACTGCTCTTCCCGGTGGAGAATTTGCCGATGAGGCCGCCGGTGAAGAAGGTGTTCGTGGAGGCGAGCGAGGAGAAGGGTCACGCGCAGTCGTCCGCGGCGGAGAACGACGGCGCCGCCGGGCCGTACTGCGATTGGTCCACCAGGAAGGCGGTGGAGGCGTCGCCGGAGGTCTGCAAGAAAAGCAACTCGACCGGGTTTTCCAAGATTTGGAGGTTCAAGGACTTTCTGGGGAGGAGTAACAGCGACGGGAGGGACGCGTTTGTTTTCTTGGACAACGCGGCCAACCAGCCGCCGTCCGCGGCGGCGCCGGCGGAAAAGGAGCCGGCGAAGAAGGGCGGAAAGGGGAAGAAGACGGCGGCGATGTCGGCGCATGAAGTGTACTTGAAGAGCAAGGCGAAGGGCGGCGACCGGCGGCGGTCGTATTTGCCTTACCGGCCGGAGTTGATGGGGTTTTTTACCAATATTAATGGTGGTTTAACAAAAAATGTACATCCCTTTTAGAATAATAAAGAGGGTTGTTATTTGTTTGTTGTTCGAAGTGTATATTTTCTTTAGTATCTATTTAGGGAGATTTTATTTTATTTGTTGGGAATTCTTTTGTTGTATTTTTCTCAAGTACAACCATATATTAATATATAGCTAAGTCTAATCAAATGTTTTTCTCACTTTGATTTGTCATTGTGGATATTGATTATGTTAGAAATTTTAAAAATAAAATTATATGATCATATTTTTGTTGCATGGTATCCGTGGAAATCTTTTAATCCTAATGTGATTTAAGTCTAATATAACCAGTTATACAAAGAATTTTTACGTTTTATTACTTTATAATATGATTATTTATTATTTTTAAAAGACATTCTTTTTTAAAATCAATTAATTTGATTTGATTGAACTTACCAAAGGGAGGCAAATGGAATTATTTATGCATTTGGAGGATTAAATTGACATGAAAAATAAAATCTTGATTTGTGATTTCTAAGATATACGATTTAATTCGCATCTATAATCTATAATTCAATAAAAGGGAAGGTAATTGCTGTTTAGTCCTTCTAATATTAATTATTTATAATTAGTCAAAAAGTGTAAAAGTGAAAGATTGCGATCTTGGACAATGAGCTGAATTTACGCGTAAAAAGTGAAACAATCAAAGAAAGAGCATTTTGCTTAGTTCTAGCTTTTACATGTACGAGTACAACTAGAAGAAGCTTCATGGTTGAAGAAGTCAATAGCTGTGAATTTTACAAACTCCTCGTTTTACAAGGTAGACAAATGTTTAAATATCCTAATTATATTTGATTGATGGGTATTCAAACCCATATTTGGCTTGATTGAGCCGGTGTAATGAGGAATTGCATGATTATACTTGCCATATAGTTAGTGAAAAATTTAGAGAAGATGACCAATAAAATAACAAATGTAATGTACTTACTCTTTTAATTAGTTGGATTCAGTCGAACCAAGTTTTGGGTAAAAATATTAATTATTTTTTATATAATATATATGCTATCCAAAATTAAATTTATTTGGTTATAGCACTCACCGTAATAAGGTTCTAACCTTTTGTTAACCCCCTCATTTGAAATTTGCCTATTTCAGATTTTCATGAACAACATATTTTTCTTAAAACCTCCCAAAATGCATAAAATTGCTATAAGGCCCATGATGAATTAGAAGAATGACAAGTGATACCATTTTCATCGTTCTCTTGTTACCTCATTCTTTTCCCATTCTCGTCAACGATCGGCAAACACCCAATTTTCAACCCATCTCTGCTTTAATTACCCAATTTTTGCATTTTTAACGCATTTTCTTAATTCCTCATTCTCTTCGCTTATGGATTTTCGAAATCCGATCGCCGTTGATGAGCACACCTCACTGTTGTTGAAGAAGAAGTTGTTGTGTCATCCACTTTGCCTAAGTTTAATCTCAGGTATTTTCTGTAACTCTTTTGATTCAACAATTTTTAGTTCAAATTTGTGAATAAATTTGAAATTTCATATTCTGTATAGATGTGAATAAATTTTTACAAATTTGAGATTTCTACATATATGCAATTTGAAATTTATATATATACTTAAAGATTTTTGTGTGCTATGAGATTTGAGATTTCTCCATATTTTTATGAATATCTAAAGATGTTTTTAGGAGCTATGAGATTTGTGATTTTTGTATATATGTGAAGAATTTTTTGCGATTTGTTGGTATTGAATCTAAAGTTATTAACTGTTTTGAGTTTTTAAATTGATTTCTTGAACAATGGCTCTATCCATGAGTATATCTTGGGAATTTTACTAATTATACTGCCAATTTATTTGAGCTTTTTTGCAACGTGATTTGAAATTTATCATATATCTAATGATATTTCTTTTTGAAATTTGAAATTTGAGATTTTTGTAAAATAATTGTTTGAGATTTTTTGTATATATTCCTATATATTTTTGCATAAACTAACTGTGAGATTTTTGCATATATGTGAAATGCCATAGTGAGTTTAAGCAGAAATGTAACACCCCAAACGAGGATGCCACATCCCCCGCACTGTAATCCAAACTCAGTCAAGGAATAGATGTCTTAGCCTGAATTTGAACCACAGTGAACGGGACACCACACACTCGCTAGGCTAGGCGAAACTATACCAATAGACTACAACAGAGTACGTGGAAGCAATCAAGTAACAAACATACAAACTGCGGAAGCGATTTAAACCAAACAGATACGATCATCAAGCATAACACATGAAACGGTACAAAGTATCAACAACATCCTACCAAAGCCACACGAGGTGTGACGCCCCGACTTTTCGGTCGTACAGGTATGACTTATGTGTTTACCAACGTGCGCATATTAATTGTTCATAAATGTTTCATTTATCCTAAATGCTTTTATGTGAATTATTTGGAATTTATTGAATATTTGAACTTATATGATTTCTTGAACTATATGCTCGTACGTGAAATAATTGCTATCCGTGCATATTTGATCCGATTTCTGTTTTTAGTGAAACTTGAGTGTGATGTGTAATTATGTGTTATAAGTATGTAAATGAGCTCGTTGCATGTTTTTGAATTTATATGACACGTTATTGCATCTCATTTCATTAAACGAGCCTTTCTTATGCCTTAAATGACAAAAAATGAGCTCCAAACGTACGCGTACCTAAAATACGACCCTAGCTACCTACCCCACACCCTAACCCACTTGGAGAACCACCCTCTCTCCTCCCTCTTTCAGCCCTACCGATCCAAACCCCCACCCCCTCACTTAACCCACTTTATTTTCTCCAACCAAGAAAAAAAGGAAAGAAGAAAGTAACCCCAACCTCCATTGCTAATCCCTCGAGCTCAAGACACCCTCATTCCCTTGCATTAATCTTCAAGGTAAGTACATATTTAGATTCCTCTCATTCTTGTGCTCATTATATGATGTGGATTGCAAGCATTCTCCATGGATAAAGCATGATTGGAAATATGTGAATAGTAAGGGATTAGGAGATGCTTTGATTTCTTGCCTTTCTTTGAATCTTGTTGGGATTTTCTTGCTCCTTTGTTGTCTTTTGAAGGTTATTCTTAGTTTATTGGACTTACCTTGCTAAGTATGTGCTTGGGGGGGAGAATTTGTCTTGTTGTTCTTGAAGGGTTTGGATGGGCTTTGTGATTTCTTGAGCATGTGTTGGATTCATGAGGGTTAAATGCATATATAATGGTTTTGGGTGCATATCTTTGGAGCATTTATGGATTTCTTGTTGGGTAGTTGCATGGGAGAGGTTCTATCATTAATGCTCTTGTTGGGTTGTTAAAGGAATTGCATGAGAATGTGGTTTGAGGATCACTTTGTGCTAGATATGTGTTCTTCGGATGAATTCAAGCATGAGTGATGGATTTAAACTAGTGTAAAACCTTGAATTCTTGATCCCCTTCACCCCACCTTTTGTGCTTGAGTAGTATGATGAAGTATGAGTTATGTTGTGGAATTTGATGCCAAGAATGTGAATATTTGGTTCATTATACACCCTTTTATGCCAAATTGTCTCCTATGTGCTCATGTGACCCTTTTTGATTGAATCTTTGGAATTTGAACTTGGAATTCGATTCTTGAATGCCTTTGATTGTCTTGATATGTTTTTTAATAATCTTTTGAATTTATGGAAGTGTTTAGATTGATATTGGAGTGTTCTTGGATGTTTTAATCTTGGTTTTGGCCCTTGGAGTGCAAAGGAATGATTTTTGGCTGAAATTGGTTTCCAATGGCTGTTGGAAAATTTGGCCTGGAAACCAACGACCGTTGGAATGAGGCAAATAGTAGTTAGCTACTGCCTCAAACCAACGACCGTTGGAATTTAAGGAACAAAAAGCCAATGGCCGTTGGTCTTCCTCAGTAGGTTCGGGCCGTTTTCGTGCGTTGTTTTCACTTTTCTCGTCGATTATTTAGACTTTTCCCACCCCTATTATGTTCCCTAAGTGTTCTTAGCCTATGTTTGAGTATGGTTTGATATTTATATGGGAATTATAACTTATTTGAAGTGATTTGTGAAGATATGTGCAATTATGGAACCGAATACTTGAATCGACGTATGAAACGCTTGAATATGAACATCTATGGCATTTATTGTGCACATGAACTCTTCTATGACTTGAATTACTCATCATGCATCTCATATCATGTTCATTTCATATCCGAGCGTCTTATATAGTCTTGTGTCTCACTTCACCTTTCTTGCACAGATTTGGGTCCGGTAGGAGACGACGCCGGTTCGTGAGGCTCTTCTTGCTTCCTTGTTTTCTTTTAAGAAGGTGGGTTTCTCTACTATTAGTTACTCCAACCCTATATCTATCCTATGTGTAAAGTTTAAAGCCAAAATCCTAATATATGTATATGAGTCTTTTTGGAGTAAATGATTTCAAACTTGAACCCTTTTTTTATTTATGAACCCTACCTCGTTTTGGTGGTTTGATTGAATGCACTTTATGGCAAGGGCCGACGGAGATCCCTACACACTAGTTCCACCTATGACGGCATAACCGACCCACTAAGAGGTTTGGCGGGGAAGGGGAACCAGGCTTTTGGGGTTTCATGGACCCCTCTAGCCATCATGATTGGGTGGTAGATGTGACGCCCCAGACTTTCGGCGGCTCTAATTATTTTATGGGTTATTAATTGCGTGTTTCAATTTAATTAATCATGTGATTACGTGATTTATTTTATTACAACTTGAAATGTACATCAATGTGAAATAAGTGAACTAAGTGATTTAATTGAATTATTTGATCGAATGAATTACGTGCGCATGAATAAATTGATCGCGTGCCCTTTTCTTTGTGTGTTAAACTTGGAACATTATATGATAAATTTGCCTATTTTAATTAATATCATGAGTGCTTGATTTTATTTGAATCTTATTTGGCATTCATTCACCCGAACCGAGCCAATTACATCCTAAAATGACCAAAATTAAGCTTCAAACGCACACGTACCTAATGGACGCACCTAGTGACCTAACCTTGACCCTACACACCACTTGGAACTCACTCTCTCTCCCCCCATCAGCCATGACCACCGACCCCCTCCCCCTTTCTCTCCCAAAATATCTCATTTTCATTTCATGAAAGAGAAGAAGAAGATAAAAAGGTCCTCTCCCTCTCCATCCTCCATGGAAGCTTAACCAAGCTCAAGAACCCTTCTTATTTCTCCATAACTCTTCAAGGTAAATACATATTTGGACTCCTAGCATTCTCTTGATCATTTCCAAGTGCGAATTTCAAGTAATTTTCATGATTCTTGACATAAATGAATTTGGGGGAAAATCAAGGGTTTGGGCATATCTTGTGTTCTTGCATTTCTATGATCTTGGATGGACTTTTCTTGTTTACTTGATGTTTCTTGATGCGTATATGTGGGTTTATGGACTTGTCTTACTTGTTGATGAATGTGGGAGGATTGCCTTGTATACCCTAGATGGATTTTGGGAGAATTTGGGATGATTCTTGTGCTCCTATGTGATTCCTTAAACTAGAGTGCATATAATATGATTCTTGAGGCATGTCTTTGGTGTCTACGTGAATTCTATGCTGGGGTTGGTTATGGGAGGATTAAGTCCTTGTGTATAGGTTTGGATTGAGAAGGGAAATGCATGAGTATTTGGTCTGATGCTTCCTTGATGCAAGATATGTGTTCGTTGAATGAATTCAAGCATGAGTGGTGAACTACACTTGGTGTCTTGCATCGAATCCCTAGTCCCCTTCATCCCACCTTTCATAGATGATTGCTATCTTGTAGTATGATGTATATATGTGTGTGTTGGAGTCAAGAATATCAAAATATGAGCCAATATGCAACCATGAATGCTTCCTTGCCTCACTTGAACTTATATGGCCTAATTGCTCGAATTTTTGATGTGTAAGCATGGTTTTCGTTCACAGGGAATGCCCGTAAATATTATGATATGATAATGCATGAGTTTATGACTTTATGAATGTGTTTGGTTTGAGTTTGGAGTGTTTTTACTTGTTTAAACTTGGTTTGGGCCGAGCCTTGTTGTTTTTCCCGTTTTAGGGCCGCAGGGCAGATTGCCCGGCCAGGGCAAAAATTGCCCTGGGTTGGGCAACTTGTTTTTGCTTGGGGCAGTGAGTTGCCCGGCCAGGGCAAGATTTGCCCTGGGTCGGGCAATTTGGTTTTGTGGGCAACAGAAGGTTGCCCGGCCGGGGCAATTCATTATTGCCTTTCTTATTTTGTTTTCGTCCCGTTTCCGTGTTTCTCTTCGCTTGTATGGGTCTTTCCCACCCCTATCATGATCCCAATGTGTTCTTAAGTTATAGATGAGTATGGTTTATTAATTATGTGGGATTTATGATCCAATGTGTTGTGATTTATGAAGTTATATGTTCGTACGTGCCCGAACGTGCAAGGTGACGAGTGAATGCTTGGTGTGATGATTCGTGAACCTTAATTGCCCAATGTGCCTTGTCTAATGACTCTCATGACTTGTGTATTTATTGAATTATGTGGTATGAGCATTGTTATCGAATTGTGCATTGAATTGGTTATAATTATGGAAGTTATGAACATGATTGGAATCGAATGCATGGGTTATGAATGATACGATCGAATGTGAGCCTTTAGGGGCATTTATTGTGCACATGAGAATAATCATGACATGATATAACCTCTTGTGCATCTCATGTCATAGCCATTGCATTGCCGAGCATCTAATTGGTTCATTATGAGTCTAAGTCTCGTGTTTATGCTCCCAGTTGGTTCAGGTGCACCCGGGGTGGTGTTTCGAGATCCGTGTTGATTCCGGGGTGAATCACAAGTTCGGTTTCTGGCTTCGTCGGTGTAAGGTGAGGTTAGGTTATAGTTAAACCCTACGATATGCGCCCTTATGCTCGTATGTGAACTATAACCTTCCTTGTGGGTATGATTTGAATTATTTTAATTCAATATGTGTTGGTATCACTCAACTATGCCTCAAACCGTGTGTCCTCTATGAACCGAAATGTACTTGTATTGGGTTGGATATGGAAATTACACGGAGAGGTAAGTAGGCGTAGTTGCAGCAAGGTTAAGGTACGTATCTTTATGATTCGTAAGTTATGATTAGTAATGGGTTAGGCTAAGTTTATGTTAAGCTACGGTAAGTTCTGATGGGCCCCGAAGTCTGTGAGTCAGGAAGCCCGGAATGGCAACGAGCCGTCGGGATAAGCCTGAACCCAGTCTTCACTCTGTAAATGAATAACCTAGAGTCCACCAGGAGGCTTGGTTGGATAATGGGAACCTGAGGGTTTGAGTCTTCGTGCTCCCCTCGTCCGTATGGATGGTTAGGGTTGCGCAGCCCTTCCATCACCGAAGGTGAAGGTTATATGCTCTGTCTGTATGTATGTTCTATATGTAAGTTTAATTATGAGGCGCCCAGGATGGGAATTATTGCTCGTACCCACCGAGTATGCATGCTTGTATGTATGTATATATGTATGTATGTATGTATGTATGTATGTATGTATGTTTGAGCAGGTAGAGGTTATGAAACGGGGATAGATTTCTAAGTAAGATAAAATACAAACCTTTTTGGATACAAATTATTATAATTTAGTAAGATTTAATACGTTTTATTTGACTTACAGCTCTGAATCCGTTAAGTTTGTTTTGATTCAAAATCCCTACATGTATGTATCACGGGCTAAAATTTTAGTGTGCAAAAACTATCCCCATGTTCATGAACCATGCATGTGCTTGCAACTTGCTCTGCTCCTATATATATGTAGTGTGTGTGGGTAGCCCCTCACTCAGTCAAGTGAATCGATTGACACCTCTCCCTCCCTAATTTTTTTAGTTTGCAGGTTTAGCTCGGAATTGGAGCAAGGCGGAGTCGAGTCTTCTGTGTCAGTCAGTTTGTGTATGTATTAAGAGTTTCCATATGCATTTGTATAAGAATGAATTTGATTAATTATGTAAGATTTTATTGATACATTTATGTTTTGTTATTTTATTTTCCCTTGTCGGGCCTTACTTGTGAATCAAAAGAGGCCTGAGGAGCCTAAATTCATTTATGTTTGTATGTTTAATTTCTAGTGGGCCCACGGCCATTGCATGCGTTTGAATTTAGGTTCCACTTTTGCATTCGTTCGTACTTGGTTCTTTCTGACAGGGTCTAAGTTCTGCCTAGCTTAGGTTTGATTTTGTTTGTCACCTGTTCGCTACGGTTTGATCCGGGTGCGGAGTCTCTATTTCGTTACTCGGGTCGGGCGTGGTGCAGGGGATGTAGTGCTTCACGTGCGGGGTGCTACAGGTTAAGCTCGGGTGGTTCCAACAAGTTTGGGAAAAGACTCGCCTATCAAGTCTTCCCACAACCTAAGCCTCAAAACAAGCAATTTAAACCGGCGGAGCAAAAGAATTAACCTCTAGCACTTCCGGCTTCTGGTCGATGCTCTCATTGTCAAGGAAATCACCCCATGGAGAAATGCTTCAAACTTCACAACAAATGCTATGGATGTGGAGCGTCGGACCTAGAGATGGCAATGGGCAGGGTCCAACAGGTCTGGGACCTGGACCCGCCCCACTAGATCCATTAAGGACCCGATCTAATGGGTCTTGAACCGGGTCTGGATCCCAAAAAATGGACCTATTAATATCGGGTCCTTAACGGGTCCGATCCAGACCCGTCCCAGGACCCGGCCCCAATATTAAATTTTTTTTTTGCAAACCCTATTCTAAATGGATTTGTTTCTAGTTCCAGACCAAAAATTCTTCAATAATTTCTCAACGCTGCCTCACGCCACCATCTTCCACCGCCACGTCATCGTCTTCACGCCGCCATCTTCCACCACCACCGCGCCGCCGTCACCCGTCGACGTTGCTTCTGTGCTGCTAACCTTCACTTACTACTGCTACTTGAGATACAAACTCTCCAGGAGAATCAAGAACCAAC
>JBBMKE010000011.1:15724107-15734469 GCA_037834125.1 Lippia alba | reverse complement strand
TTAGGACAAAGTCAATGTAAGCAAAGGATTAGCGAATCTTAATTAATATATTAATGTTGAGGTCATTCATGCATATGGCTTATGGTGTCGAGGATTTGGGTGGCGCCTACATTTTCTTGATGCCACAATCTGTGTTATAATTTATTTAGAAATTTGGTAATTTGATATAAGTGTGTTGTTTGGGATGGGCCATGCGGGTGGTAGCATCACTGCATGTTAACAGATAAGCTTGAATTTTGATGTATTGAAACTCTCCCTTTGGTTCTTTTATATTCTTGTGGATGTACTTCACTCGGCTACTGTCACTCAGGGAATCCACTATGAGTACTTTAATTTAATCTTTGTGAGTTCTGCATTTCTTTAACCTTGAAATTAAAGAGTGTGAGATATATAAAGTATTTTCTTTGAAATGTCTGTATCCTTAATGTGGGGATTTAAAAATAATATTTTATCCGGATATATATATGTATAAGCATAGTGTCGGATCACTAAACTGCATTATTTGATGGTGAGACATGACGTGTTAAATATAAGTATTTGATGCTTTTTCTACGATAAATTTAGTAAAAAAAATAATATTGTATTGATTGAGCTCATATGCTCGTATTTGTCTCTATTAATCATAATTTTAAATTCACATTTTAATTGGTGGTTATAAGCTAATGGTGGTCGAACAAAGTGACTAAAATTCTTTTTTCATTACAATAAATTGAATTTGAATTTCTTTTCCTTTTTCAGGTATGTTTTAAAGAAAAAGCGGTAGTTTATAAAAAATTTATATTATATTATACGGGTAGAGCACAAACAACACTGATGCATATTCTTGAGAAAAAAACAACACAAATTATGTCACGTTGTTAAAATAATATGGTGTATATCCACTCAAATTCTCTAAAAAACCAAAAAAGGAAAAAAAAAAAAAAAAGAACTCAAAAGAAAGATCCCATTTCAACTAATACCGATTAATTACAACGTTAAATGGCAGCATTCACAATTTCATTGCTTACTTTTCTAATTTTTTCACCAATCACATAGCATTTATATGAAATACTCATTTTTATCATATTGATTCAGATCAAATCAGCTTTGTTTTGGAACCACCCAAAATCCAATAAACCCTCACGAGTAAAGTAATCCATGTATATCCATAGTGTAGATATGAGAGTTGATCATAATCTATGATGCATGGATACAGATACAGCAACACGGACACTATATGACACGGATAAAGTGCCACAATTTTTTTTTTTTAATTTTCCACGTGAGAAATACCGGACGCGTATCCGACGCAATACGATCGACAAAATGATATTTTTAAAAGATAACATAAGAATCCAAGTGTTTTTCTTCAGTTAAAGAGTGGATTTAGTTATGAGTTGTCCCATACATTGAGCCTTGAGGTAGGTGGCACCGTCCCCTTTAATTTTCTTTTGGAATAATAAGCCTATCCACGTGTCGCGCATCCCTACTCGTACACTTAGCGCCACAAGTTTTGCTTTGCCGCCCACTCAACTCATAGCTTGTCCGCGTCTCCCTGTGCTGTGTGCCTGTAACACTATTCAAACGACGTCAGTTTACTGCCCCGTCTTCATTCACTAAACCCACCCACCCCCCTTCCACTTATTTTCTTATTATTCAATTCATTATAATATCACAAGCTTGTCAAAACTCATGACCTTTTACATACGAAAATGTTTAAAAATATTATTTTATTATATTAGAAATCGTTTGGTACGATATTGAATCTAATTTTACTTAGTACGTTTCGGACTTATTGGGTAAATTAAGTGATATAAAAATTAGTTAATATCATATTTTGTATAAATTATTCAAATACTAAATTTTGGAAAAGCTATTCAAATACTCAATCTTAGTTAGTAACTCATAAATGTAGTTACTAGATTTTTGTCCTTTTTATGTGAACAGTTCCGGACCCGCGGAGACTGAATCTCCTAAATCCAATAAAGCTAATATAACATAAAAAACTAAACATTAACCCCTACACCTAATATCTATCCAAGCTAATAATCAAAATTAGTCCTACCAAACGATTTCTTAGAATATTATATTAAACGCTTTTTATATAAATACATTCAAAAAAGTTATATAACATAATTAATTTTAGCTTAGTTAGACTTAATTCAATCAAATTAATATAATAAAAAATAATATATTTTATATTTATTATATAATCAGGTAGGATTTTGATCAAATCAAAATCAGGTTTTGATTAAAAAAATTCTTGGCGCCTCACTCCAAATAAGCAGTGTTTTTTGTTTTTTCTTACGTATATTGAGAGTACAAGTTGAAACCAATCAATCTAGATCACCTTTACTTCTATGTATAAATAAGTTCGAAATTAAAAGTATCTCAGAATTAATCTCCAATTGGAACTTCAATATTATTTTAGTATAAAGTAAAAACTTATTCAACCTAATAAAAATATTATTCGATTTAGTGTTTTATGCAGTAAGCTTTTCCGTGAAACCTAATATAGAATACATTTTTTCAAAAAAATTTCATTTAATTGAATTCAAGTCGCATCATAAATAACATTCTTCATAAATAATTTTCTAACAAGTGCATTTACAACCACTTATTTCTCAATATTAGTTGTGATTTACACAATAAATAATGCTAACCTAACTACATGGGTTGTGTGTCACGCACACTAGCCCGCAACATGGAAGGGGGGCATTTAGGGTAATTTAAGTGTGAGTACGTTAGCTAATTCTTTCACACTCAAGAAAAGATTTGGTGGTAGCCAACTGTGCGGCCACGTGGCGAATTCGGTGTGTGTGTTGGGGAGATTTAGGTGTCTTTCTAGTTAGCCAACCAAAAACGTAATTACCCTAATTAAAACACCTATTTTCCCTCCCTTGTACGGATATTACTTTCTACAATCTCCTTTTATATTTGCTATTTTGACCAAAAAAAGAATATTAATTTTTAATGCAACTCTTTGGTAAATTACCTCCTGAGAAATTCAACGTTTCTTGGTGAAAAAGTTTGACAATATTAAGTTTTTTCAAAATGGGTTGAGTCTAACAAGTTGAATATAAGCTTCTTTAGAGTTCTATTTCCATCAAACTTTCAACAAAAAGTATTATAAGTATACTAGGAGCTTAGGAAGTCATACGAGTCTTGTAAAATTATAAGTAAATAATTTTAGTCGTGAAAGAAGTATAATAAGAATGGACTGATTTGGATTCGGTAAAACCCAATATGAACTAAACTTTTCAGAGAGTGAATTTATATTTTAGGGCCATTATATTAATGACAAATAGACTTAGTTGAATATCATGTTTCTTTTCATGGAAACTAAGGATTAATTGAGAGAAAGAGTTGGGAAGGAGAGTGTTAATTAATTTAAAATATTGGGTTCATATTAAATTCTGAAATTAATTCACAAGGAAATTTCCTTTTAACCAATTAAAGGGCACTATACTAGGGCAGTAGTGTCTTTGTCCGCAAGTAAATGCAAGCATGGCATCAACCATGCGCTGGAAAGATGTATAATCAGCATTAATAATAGGAGATAATATTTGTTTTCAGATATAACAAAATCTGATAACGAATACCCTATTAAAATAATAAGATAGTTCCATTTATTAGTTTTGATCAGAATTTAAAAAGAAAAAAAGACAAAATCAGGAATAACAGAGTATTCCCTTATTTGTTTTGACTTGGAAAGAGTCATTCAATTGCTCGTGCAAGTCTATTAGCAAGTAAATTTTGGTCCCAAACCTAATTCAATTAAATTAACATAATGAAAAGAAATTATTTAATATTTATTATGTAATCAATATAAAACTTAAAAAAACTACATAAATAATAAATATAATACCTCTATAATTAGTTAAATTGGTCCAAATTGAAATTGAAAATTTTGCATCTACTCCCTCATAATTTTGACCCTTAATACTAATAATTTTAAAAATAATTACAATTGACTATCCTTATCGGCTTAGTTATAATGTAATTCATTTAAATTGAGAAATAATATTTCAATTCTTAACTTTTGAAAACCGTCCGTGAGCTCCGATGTCTCTTAGCATTTCATTATGCAATAACAAAAGTACTCCCGATTTTTTAAATTTAATTGTGACTTAAGAGGTTGTACTATTAAATTTATAATTTGTAGCGATCATTTTGTCAATATCTGTAAACTTTAAAGGTGTTTTCGTAATTTTAATCATGCATTCAATATAACAGTCACTTAAAACGTTAAAGTTACAAATACAGTACTTTTACAAATTTCATTATGACCCATATACCAAACAATATTACAAGCCTAAAAATAGGGTATTTACACTTAAATCACCCCTAATTTTATAATGTAGTTAATTTAGATTATTCCACCAACTCAACTCAAATCATGTACTCAAACTCAAAGACGTGTCACACATCTCCCATTCCTTTGCCTAATCAAAGTATACTTGTACTCCGTTTTTTAATTAAAGTTTCCGAATGGTAATCCTTTAAATTATCTCGAAAATAATAATTCTATACAACTCCTCCACCGCCACTCCCCACGCAACTGCTAACCTCCACACAGCCCACACATACACACGCATATATATAAACGAATCCCCCCTCGGGAAATTCATTCACTACTATCTCACTCTCCTTACTCCAGCTCCTCAACCAAACACACATACAATCTTCTCAATTCTATTCTCTCACGGTAATATCTGATCAGATCGATGGCTCTGGATGCGTTGAATTCTCCGGCGCCGCTCAAGGTGGCGCGTGGTTTCGACGAGGTGGAGAATCTCGGCGGCGGAATCGACTCCTGGAAGAAATCGAAGCGGTCAAAGAGGCCGCGCACGCGCTACGATCAATCGGAGGATGAGTATCTCGCGGTTTGCCTCGTTATGCTCGCTCGCAGCGGCGGCGGTGGTCGGTATCCGTCGGAATCCGCCGTCGTCGTCGGCGGAAGTGGAAAGGAGGATAGGATTACTAGCGCCGCCGTAACCGCCGCGGATTTACACATCGCGGAGGATGAATTCTCTCCGATTACGTCTTCGCCTTCCGTTGCCGTGTCTAATTCGTACAAGTGTAGCGTGTGCGACAAGGCTTTCCCGTCCTACCAGGCGCTCGGCGGCCACAAAGCCAGCCACCGCGCAAAGCCGTCGCCCTCCGCCGCTGCGGACGACGGCAGCCCCTCCACAGCCGTCGCGACCGCCGCGAATCCCACCTCTGCGATCAATCCGAGCGGGAAGCTTCACGAGTGCGCCATCTGCCATAAAACTTTCCCCAGCGGTCAAGCTTTGGGCGGCCACAAGCGGAGGCACTACGAAGGCGTTATCGGCGGCGGCGCCAATAAAAGTCGCGCCAGCACCTCATCCAGCGGCGCCGCTACTAAAAGCCGCACGACCTCGTCCACCGCCGCCGCCGCCGCCGCCAGTGAGACGGTGGCTATCAACCGGAATTTCGACTTAAACGAGCCGCCGTCCCCCGAATTGCAGTGTGATGAAGAAGTGGAAAGTGCCATACCGAATTTATTCCAATAAACAAATTCATTAGTATAAAAATATATAGACATTATTACGAATTTTAGTGTTACAGAGGACAGGAAAAACAGCTTTGATTTCATATATTTTTTTAGGGTTGATGTATAGAATTCTTTCATGAATTCTTATATTCATTGATTCATATGAAATATTCTAGTGCTTTTAGTTGTAAGCTTTTTGTTGTTTTTATCATGATAATTATTGGTAAATTATGGAGAAGCCAAAGTCATGAGGTGAATTTCACCAAATAGGATTGTTTCTATATGAATTAATTCCAAGAAAAGAAAGGCAATATTCGATTATATTCAGAAAGCTGGGATAGATAGATACATTGTAATTGATGTGGGGAAATTGACTGTGGTTGACAGGAAGAAAGAGCACGTGGTATATGCCTCTAATATCGCACGATGCGGCATGTTGTATGGCTATCATTCAGCACATAATGAGGGCGGTAGTGCCTTCTCTAGCTAGTGTTGGAATATTCACTAGTAGTTTTGGGTGCTTGCAACTTTCTTTTCCAATTCCAATACATGAATTGGCCTCATGGGAATTTTTTTTTTAAATTCATTTTATATAATCTTTGGGGGTGTTGGTAATTTCTTGACCCTGGAGTCGGATAGAGATGCCTAGATTCCTCACTGCGAATAGGGATTTTCGAATGTTTATAAACCTTTTAACTATCAAGCAGTGGTGAATGTTTGTAAATGTCCTAACTATGAAGAAGTGATACTTTCTGATTTAAACATGAACGATTATGATTGAACTTTTTAACTATCAAGAAGTGATCCCTGACTCAAGATTTATATATATAATTTTTGTTACATCACATTCAATTTGAATTGATTCAAATCATTAGCATCGAATCCATAAGTTACACCGCTCCTGAATTTGGAGGGACCATCTAGATGATTAGTGTACAAGTAGACAGAAAAGGGAAAAACTGAAAGCGTTGAAAAGAACCCAAAAATTCTCCTTTAACGTGGACAATAATTTAGGGAGTCGTCCTTACGCGGTCTTCAAAACTGTTCCAATGATTGTAGTTTCTTAATTAATCCCTAGGTGGATGTTCCAACAAATGTTTGAGCTAGATAGTGGATAATAATATGTGTGATTAAACAATCTGTCAATTATCAAAGGTATAATTAATGGTGTTGGCAATGCCAGGCAAGAATGACGAAGCTTAACCCAGATGAGATGAGTTGTAGTATCCGAAACAAAGAAGCAAGGGATCAAACCCAGTTCTTCTTTGCGTGAGGATAAGACAACTGCCATTGTTCATGCTTCTATAACAAGTAAATCGTCTTAAAGTATAAAAGTATATCCGATCATGTGTGGATCTCCTTCATATCAGGATTCGGAAATAATATTTTTCTAAGTCAAATTACATCGACATCAATTGTGGAGTTTGGATTAACTTATGGATTAAGGTTTCCTAGGGGTTTCACACGCAATGTTATATTCTAGAATTGTGTTAGTAAATTGGTGGTGGTATTATTTATGAATTAGTTATTTGTACCCGTCTGGTATATTGATATAAATTTTCGCGTACAATCGAAGGTGAAAATAAAGTTTTGGGAGTTATTAAAGATTACAATTTAGTCTATAATATTTGGGTTAGATCTCATGTTTAACTCCCACCAAAAAAAAGAGATCTCATGTTTAATTTTGTATTTCATTGCTTATTTTACTTATATACATGCATTCGTTTATTAATCAAAGGTTAAAGAAAAATGTAATATGCAAAAAAAAAAAAAAGAAGAACCTCTTTTATATGCAAAACCCTAAAGATTTTAGTTTTTGACATTTTGTGCAAAAGCATCTTTAAAGGAAATTACAAACATACTCCTCGAATTCAAGGGATATTTTGTTTATTGTGGTTTCTAATTAATTAATTAATTAATTAATTAATTATACCAAACCTCAGTCCTAGAAACCTCATGTAAAATTTTTGACATCAGAGTAAGTTCAAATAGTTAAATAAGCCGGGTTATAATTCCTCTAGCAGGTGCGCGGGAAAAAAAATAATAATAATAACCCACGATGGCCAAATAAGCCCATAAAGTCATAAACCATCATTATCAGGCCAAAACATAAAGTAAAAAGGCCCAAGAAAGACCATTTAATTTTAATATGCAGAAAGTCTGAAACTCTAAATTTAAGTGAAAAAAGGGCTATTAAAGAATTAATCAAGTATCTGACAATGATTATTATCAAGAGATAATTACAAACAATCCTTGAATTGACAATATTATAGATTACCCCTTAAAATTTAAGAAATTACAAACTCCTCCTATCGTTTACATTCTCTCACGAATTTCACCTACCGTTAATCATACCGTTGAATTCAATATTACATTCTAAAACCACCCTTAAGGAGTATGTTGTAATTTTTTTTAAAATTTAATGATATAATTATAATATTAATTAATATTGAATATTTTTGTATTTAAAATGTTATTTAATTTAATATTTAATATTTATCTATAAATACAAATTGAATTTCATATTCCATGCATATTATTTCTATAAAATATGATAAGTCATAAATTTCCTTTTATGTTTATATCTTAATTTTAAGTATATTTTGTACAAGTCCATATAAAATTAACTTAAAATAATTTATTTACAATTATAACAAATTTTGCCTCAAAATAAAACTTTATATAAAAAATTCAATATACAAACATCAACTAGTGTGTTGTCAAATTTTTTCTTTAAAATAAATCATAACAACGGGTAATTACAGAAAAATCCCCAATTTGACATCACATTTTTACTTAACTCCCCAATTGAGTATCATATTTTTACTTTACTCCCCAAGTATAATTTTCCCAGAATGTAGTATAAATATGGCATAATGTAGTATCTATATCCGATAATGTCGTATAATTTTAGTAATAGAGTGTATCCACAAGTGTTATGAATATATTCTAACTCTCCAAATATGTTGTATAATTTTCACAGAATGTAGTATAAATATGGCATAATGTAGTGTCTATATCCTCTAATGTAGTATAATTTTCTGGTGAGTAAAATAAAAATATGAACAGTAGAGGGGAGGGGTTTAAAATTACCCCATATTTAGGACTGCCGGTCGGGGCCACTAGCTATATAGTTCGGACTTCGGTCTCTGTTGGTACCAACCTAAAATTTGTGGGTAAACACTAAAAATCTTTAACTTACTTCTTATAATAATATAGTTAAGTACTAATAGGATGATGATTATATTAATATATCATTACTCTTTCTTTGTTTTAATATTTCATTTTATTAGATTCGACACGAATCGAAATATTTAGGTGGAAAACTCTCAGTATCGATCAGTAGTGTGTATATTTTTGCTGATTCATACCTTTGGTTAACCTAGTAGATCGAGCATCTAGACGAACTTGATGACTAATTTAATATAACTATTAATATTTTGGATCCAATATTCATGTGATTCTCCAACCAAAGTTCCACACCAATTGCACCCACATATTTCCTAAATTTTCTCAACCTCCAACTTCTAACTCTGCCCAATTCCGGCCACCAGACAAACATATAACCTTAATTGGATAACAAATATTCCCCAACCAACCCTAACATAGTATTTAACCTCTTTTAAATATCTTCAGTTTACTTAATTGAGCCAATCCACTTGTCACTTTGCCTCACTAATACACACATATATGGTGTTTTAATATCATGGTTGGTAAAGTAAATTAAGCTGACAAAATTTACTTCTCTTCTTCTGCGTCGTGGTCATCGTCGTCCTCCTTTTCGATTCTGCGATTAAAAATTAGATAGTACTTTAATACGTTGACAGTATTGTGATAATTTTTTTGTTTAATTTGAAACATATATGTTTACAGCCATCCTCCATTGATTCTCCGGCCGCCGTGTGAGCTGCTTTAATGGCGGTGGTGCTGCTGGTTAGGTTAGGTGTGAATGACGTTGTGGAAGGTGTGGGGTTACTATGCATGATGGTTAGGATTTGGGGGTTGGCTGAAATCTGTGGAAAACGAGAGAATGATGATATGCATGTGCATGGGAAAATAAGATAAAGATTTTATATATTTTTATTTAGTTCTCATTAGTTTTTTCTTTTTCTTTTTGGTTATAATTTAAGTTTCTTTTTTGGTAATAAATTAAGTATCTAATTTGTTAATATATAGTCATCCCAAAACAGAATTTTTTAATGATAGTAATTTAAGACAATCAAGTATATGCATACATAAATTTAACTTCTCATTAATTAAGATATCGGCAACAATATATATTAGAAATTTGACTATTCAAGGGAAGAATTTTACTGTAAAGATAGATTGATTCCAGATATTTCTTTTTGGTGTTCAGAATTCAGAACTAGCTATCAATTAACGGATTATTTACATCTTGCTATCTTACATTTAGGCATAATTACAACATATTTTATTATTATTGGAAAATCATATTTTAGTTTTTTTAAATCTTATTTGGTTTGAGTTCCCATAATGGAATTTATAAAAGTATACTTATACCTCCTGACGGTTTTATATGAGTGTTACATTGAATATATGACCAAAATATACAAATTCATCCATAAAATTTACAAAAATAAATAAAACGATCTCTATAAATTATGAATTTAACAACAAGTTAGGGGTATTCTTGGAATGACATAACGAAATTCTAGGGACCACAAATGGTTATCAAAATTAGAGACTAAAATGTAATTTTTCAAAAATAATGAATTGCGTCGGTAATTAGACCTAAATGTAGAATAGTCAAATATTATTATTTTTTATTGATTGCTACCTGTTATATTTTCTCCATCCAACTCATTAATATTTATCCGACTACTATAAATCCCGTGGTAAGTACG
>JBBMKE010000011.1:15681028-15694917 GCA_037834125.1 Lippia alba | reverse complement strand
ACAATTTCGGTACATGTAGCCTGGCACCAGCCAAGTATAATTTGAGATAACTCTAAGGATGCTATTGACAAATATGCAATTATCTCTGGCCAGATGGACATCTCACTGATATACATCAATGCTGCTCGGAGGTCTCGGGACCTCTTTATAGTATGAGGGATTGTGATTTGTGTTTTGACCGTTTTCTTCCTCATGTCTTCTCGGCCAATAACATCTTGGGTGATCTCAGACTTTTAGAACTCTTAGCTTCTTTAATTTTAATTTTCTTCTTTCGGGGTCATTATTGTATAAATAGCATCTATGATCCTTGGATCATGAATATTTGTAATTTCTTTGGTTTTGTCTGGTTATATGTGAAGTAGGGGCTCGTTAAAACTCTACAGCTCTTCCCATGCCGTTTTTTCGGGAAGAAAAAAAAACTTTAGGCAGCCTGATGATATGATTGAGCGATATAGTAGATCAAAGAAAATGTTCGGATTTCGAGTCCTACTATCATATCGATTGAGAAAAATGAAAAGGAGAAAATCTGCAAGGCCTAATTTTTGAAAAAAATTACCTAAGGATAGCAGGGGCGGAGTGGTGAACCGAACACGATGTTGGTTCTGAATTCGAGCTCCTGCAACATTTTTCTATTAGTAAAGTAGTGTCCTACTTACTAAGCAAGAACCTCAAATTTGGTAGATTTACACAAAAAATAATAATGAAGAGCACCAAAATTACTTTAGTAGATATTCTTCTCTGAACTAAGCGAAAAATATATAATCCCATATACAATTCTTTGTGTTGTAAAAGATTCTAAAATATAAATTCCAATGGAATATAATCATCATTAAAGAAAATTGGTTAATTTTATTGTTCCTAAATCTCAAGTTCTTGATCCTAAATTCTTAATTTTATTATTTAGGAGGATGTTAGCATGGATTTTGTCACGGGGTTACCTCCGTCTCGAAGTTGCGCCATGATTTTGGTGGTGGTGGACCGACTTTCCAAATATGCGCATTTTGGGGCCCTTCTAGTGCATTTTGATGTGCACCGTACAACTTTCTTATTTATTGATATGGTTGTTAAGCTTCATGGTATTCCGTCTTCAATTGTGTCCCACCGCGACCCTATTTTTACAAGTAAGTTTTGGCATGAAAGAGATGCGGTCCTGAGGCAGTTGCGGCAGCATTTGTTGGAGGCGCAAGGTCGGATGAAAGTGTTGGCCGATAAAAAGCGGAAGGATGTTCAGTTTGAGGTTGGTGATCTTGTGTTGCTGAAGTTGCAACCCTATAGGCAGCATTCCGTGGTTCGTTTGCGTCATCAGAAATTGGGTAAAAGGTTTTTTGGTCCTTTTGAGGTTCTGTCGAAAGTGGGTTCGGTGGCCTATCGTTGAAGTTGCCAGAATTGTCTCGTATTCACCCCGTGTTTCATGTTTCTTTGTTGAAGAAGTTCCGGGGAGATGGCAGGGAAAGTCTACAGGTGGGCTTGCCGAGTGATCTGTTAGTCGGTAAAGTCCCATCTCAAATGGTGAAGGTTCATGAGGAGCACACGGTTCTGCGTAATGGAGTTCCTGTGGTGAATGGAGTGGTTAATTAGTTGGTCCAACGGTTCGTTGGATGATGCTTCGTGGTTCGACGTGCCTTTCCGGACTTACACCTTGAGGACAAGGTGTTTCTGCAGCGCGGGAGAGTGATATGGACGGAGATGTGCCGGAGTCAGCAAATGAGGCGTTGCATGGGGAAGTATCAGCAGCAGCAGTTATGGATGAGGAAGTATTAGCGGCGCAGTTCCAGAAGATCAAGGAAACCCGTGTGGCAGAAGGATTATTTAGTTAGTTGGTTAATACAAGATGTTAGTTAGTTATTTAGTATTCAGTTAGGCAAGTCTTTATTTACGGTAGTTGGTCTCCTAATAGGATTAGGTTAGTAAGTCTATTTATTGGATGCTAGCGTTACGTTTTGATTCAGAAATACAATAACTCTGTTTTCTCTCAATCCCTTATTTCTTTCCTCTCCTAGTCTTGCGACTTTGTCGGATTCTTCACCCTTCCTAAACTTTCGAGTTCTAGACCTCTGTAACTCATGTTATCGCAACTTCTCTTCTCCGTGATCCTAACAGGATTGGTTCAAGTAGTTCAACGGTTGTTTAGCTGGAGATTGCTCTAACGTCTCTTTTCGATAAATCAAGTTATCACAACTTCTCTTCTCCGCGACTCTAATAGGGATTAGTTCAAGTGGTTGACGGTTGTTTTTTGATCTTTCCTCTGTGATTTTCGCCGGACGTAACAATGGATGATCAATTCTTACCAAACCTCAAAGCAGAAGATACGAACCCCAACCAAAAACCTCCTTCCAATCCTCTCCCATCATCATCATCATCCAACAGGAAAAGGGATCAGGTCGCTGCTGCATCCTCTTCTCCCGCCAAAAGGAGGAAAAAAGAAGAGTCCGTCGACGACGCTGCCGAAACGAGGAAGAAAGAGCAGGCCGCTGCCGTCAGAGACATCAAACGGAATAAGAACTATTACGCGATACTAGGCATCAAAAATACCTCCACTGCTGAAGACATTCGCAAGGCATACAAGAAACTATCCCTAAAAGTCCATCCTGATAAGAACCCCGAGCCGGGGGCCGAAGATTCATTCAAGAAACTTTTAGAGGCTTTCGAGTGTTTGAGCAACTACGAAAGCCGGAGTAAATATGATCTTCAGACATCACCACCAGCTTCAGTTTCAGTTTCAGTTTCTAGGAGGAGCAGCAAAGTTTCAGTTTCAGTTTCAGTTCCTAGGAGGAGGAGGAGCAGAGTTGAGGTAATAAAAGAGGTGGTGATACACTTAATTTTTAGAGTTGGTGCTTTTATGTTGTATTTGTTTGATCTTCCCTTAACTATGAAAGAGCTTATGAGGGTAGCAAGATCTAAAGTCGAGTTTTTCAAGTTAAGTGGAAGCTTCAGACTGAAATATGAATACGGGGGTAAAATCATTTATCTGCCAAAAGAAGATGAGTTGGGAGCTGATAATGAGTTGAGGACTTGTATACACAGGTGGTTATCGGTGGGCGTGGAGCCTGTTATTATCAGAGCTGAATTTATTTGAAATTTTCAATTGATTTCCGTAACTTGATGATCGAGTTGCAATTTGCTGAATCTGCTTTCGAACTTGAATGCGAAGGTTTAGTGTTTTTGCCGACTAGGTTTATGTGCGGATGGATACGTCTCTCTGAATGCATCTCCCTGCGTAATGGCAACTTTTGGCGTTACTGTTGTGATGTTTATCACTTTATCTTTGATCAGCTTTGTACTGATACCATGATGAAACTAACTTATGCCTAAATGTTGGCTTCAATATATAATGGTTTGGCAACAGACTTACCGAAGTAGTAAGACACATATTCAAGTTGCAAAATGAAGTATAAATATTCAGAGATGGTGAAGTGCTCGTGGCACGAGGAGGAGCAAGAAGATTCTGAACATGTATTCCCCCGATCAGTGGCTCCGCCACTCTTTAATGAGGGGGTACAATTGACCCCCTCAAAAAAAAAATTTGGCTCCGCCACTGCCCCTGATGTCCCGTTTCGCGTCAGTTTTGGGTCCCACCTTCCTTGGAATCTTATTTCAAACTGGAAGGGAAGTGGCGAAGCTGTAACTCATGAACATAAACTACTTCCATCACAATGGCAGTCCCCTGCTGTTGGAGTCCTGAAAATTAATGTTGACGGTGCACGCTGATTTCGACCATTGTAGAGAGATTGAACTGGTCGTAGTTGTGAGTGATGATCTAGGCAGCTGCGTCGACTGGAGGAGCTTAAGAAGGCGAGGTTTGCCATCGCCGGAAGTGGTGGAAAGTCTTGTTGTGAAGGAGTCTTGTCTTTTGGCTAATTCTAGGGGATTTAATAGCATTATCATAGAGTTGGATTGTCTGAACTTAATCCGAAGGTTGAATTCATCGGAGCAAGACTTGTCAGAGATTGGTCCTATACTCGATGATATCCAGGACTTAACAGCTAGTATCCTGGATATCCAGGACTTATGTACAAAATCTTCAACATTCCACCTTTGTGCAGTTATAGCACTAAGTGCATGTTTACATGGTATTCCACTTGGATCCCAAGCCCTACATGAACAACTATATTTTGCTAAATCCACAGTATACCTCTGTCCATTAGGTCCTTTAACCTCATGGTGCCAATCATCAGATTTTAATGAAAGATAACCATCAAGTTTTTGCATCATTTTTTCCACTATTTTCTTTATCTTAGGGCACAATTTTCTTCCCTCCCATTTTCTTGCACATGTGTCTCTGTTTTCTTGCAATCTTTTCGTCACATACTCCCTTATCCACTCCAACATTGTCAAAATTGGTTTACCCCTAGCCTCTAGTATAACAGCATTGAAGGACTTACAAACATTATTCAAAAGCATATCGCATTTAGGATAAACACTGAAGTGAGATTTAGACCACTGACTAGGATGTTTATCTTGTAACCACTCCCAACAATCAATGTCTAAATCATAAATTTTCTGCATACAAAGATCAAACTCAGGTATGGTTGTGGCCCATGCAGCAGCCCACAGAGCATTTTTATGAGCGACACTTCTAAATCCAGCACTTTTCATGTTACTAACTAAATGCCTAACACAAAATCTATTGTGCGCATCAGGTAGTACCGTTTCAAAAGCTGGAAGCAAACCCTTTTGTTTATCAGAAACAAAGGTAAAAATGTCTTCTCTGACTATCCTCAAGTCCTCTTTAAGCAGCAACAAAAATCAAATCCATGATTCTTTATTCTCCTTTTCAACTATTGCCCTAAGCTATAGGAAAAAGACTATCACTGGGATCTATACCCACGGCTGTAAACAAAACCCCTCCTATGGCCCTTTCAAATGACAACCATCAACCCCGATAATTGGTCTACAACCATAATGGAACCCATCTTTTAATGCTTGAAAACAAACATAAAATTTTTGGAACTTTTTCTGCTCATTTAGTTGCATGATCACTGTACTCCCAAGATTTTTCTCTCTAATTGCATTTGCATAATCCCAAAGTTTATTATATTGTTCAAAAACTTCACCTTGAATGGATTGCAATGCTAATCTTTGGCATCTGTAGGCTTGTTTCTTAGAAACTTCACACCCTATAGCATTCTTTTTCATCCAACTTAAACCCAATTGTATCTCTTTTTGGATCTGATCTAAACCACTCTTCAAACCTTTTGCTTATCCATGTAGATGTAGCATTCTTAACATGAGTAGTTCTAAAGCATCTATGTACAGATTGATAGCAAATTATCTTAAAAGAGCTCTCTTTTACAACCTTTGTGCAGTTTATTTTCCAATCACATCCTTCACCACTACACCTAGCATAAATCCTCCTGTCGTCGTTTTTTGAGATCCATAAATTTATGCCAGTTTGAATGGCATGAGAATTAATTGCTTCTTTAGACATAGCCTTTGTTGCAAAAGTCTTCTCTAAATTGAATTTTGGATCATAAATATCAGATGGATCAAACACATTCCTTCTAATCCCATCATTTTCATCTTCTGCATCAATAAGACTTTCTAACTCATCACCACTAGAAGGCAATTTCAAATCATCCTCAACAGAAGAAGTTGATTCATTATCACTTTCAGATAATTCTTTATCAACATAACATTTATATAGTTCATCATCTACTCCACTATCATCAGCAACTTCATTAACATAGTCATTATCATCAAAACCAGAGTTATCATGAGAACCCTCTTCAACCACACTTTTCCCTTTATCTAATCCATCCCCATTAACTTCACCTTCAATGTCTTCAGAATTCTCCAAGTTCAAACCATTTGAAACCCCCAAATCATTATCAAGGAACACTAAAATATCAGTATTATTTCCTTCCATCAAAAGACATACATCAGTTTCCATTCTTATAGGCCAGAATTTATTTACTGAATCAATCATAAATAATTGTTTTCCCCCATAATACCCCAATTGCTCAACTAGGTCATTTAGAAACTTTAGGATAACATCAACTCTCATTATATCATGAAAAGTGCTACATTTACCCCCTATATAATCAGCCCTAGATTCGAATACACACTGTCCATCATGATACACATGGATTTTAACGATTTCTCCTTAAAAAAAAAAGAGAGGAACAAAATATAAGACACACCAAAATCCTACCTATTCAACGAGCAACATATTCAAAAACACAATAACCAACATGTACGCACGGATGGTAAACCTAACTAAATAAAAATGATTATTTTAATGGGTAACATACCCAACAACCACCACTAACCTGCTAACATTTGGAGTAACGACATTTTTAAGGATTTGGGCCTCATCGTCTTTCTCTTTGATCAAGAAACACCTCTGTTACTTAAAAATACTTGTATTTCTTCTTCTCCAGCAAGAATGAGTGGAATCCATATTATTTCACCATCTCAAGCGGTGTTTAGTGCAGAAATAAGAGAGTTTTTTTTTTTTGGTGTTTAGTGCAAAAAAAGATTTTGAGGTTCAAGTTTTTAAATCAAAACCCTAAAGTTGTTGAGTAACGGTGGACTCCGTTAAAATCTAACAGAAGGACTAGAATTGTCCTTAAAATCTAACTTATGGGACTATGGAATTAACTAACTTATGGGACTAAGTCTATCCTCACTCCTAGGGATGTTAACGAACCGAACCGAGCCGAACTTTGCTGTTTTTTTCTGGCTCGAGGTTCGGCTCAAACTTATCCAGCCCGGTTCGAGTTCGAGTTCGAATTCGACGAACTTTAAAATTTTGATTCGAGGTTTGGTTCGTTACATAATTCGAGTTCGGTTCGGCTCGGGTTCGGCTCAATCTCGAATTCGAATCTAATATATAATTTTTTTTAAAAATTAAATATATAAAAATATAAAATATATTTAATTCAATATTGACCATGGATAATTAAATATATATATTTATATATATAAATGCATATATATATATATATTATATTTAAGTCATATATATGTATATATACATATATTATATATTTTTTTAATAAAATATGTCGGCTCGCTAGCCACGAACAAGATTAAAAAGGTTTGGGTTCGAGTTCGGGCTCGGTTCGAACCTTGGCTCGGTTCGAACTTTTCGAATTCGAGCTCGAACTTTAACCGGCTCGGTTCGGTTGGCTCGCGAACCGGCTCGGTTCGTGAACATCCCTACTCACTCCTAACATAAGGGACCAGATATGGATTTCCCCCGTTAGGATATTTACTTTTATATATTGTTAGTTTACGTTGAATTATTCAAGCAATAAAAATTTTGCAATTTCCAACCCTAATTTCTCAAGTCTCTCTCCCTCCCCAAATTCACCGACTGGTCGGTTCTTTACCGGATTATCCCCTTTCTCATCTCTTATTCTTACGAGCCCGAGACTGCTCTAAAGTCTCTTTCGATACGAAGACCGTATCACTGGTGCTTTCATTGAGAGGTTTCGAATTTGTGAAGATGGTCGAAACGATTAGTGTGGCCAGTTTGCAGCGAATTGACACGCATTTGAAGGAAGCCCAGAAGCAGATTGAAATCATGATGACCTCGCCGCAGTCCATGAGACAGATCGCGCAAAAGATGCAATATAATTTTCGTGACTTCGTGGCTAAGGTAGAAAAGCAGCGTAAAAAGCCCGAAACGGCGATTGCGCCTAGGGTTGGGAAAACCACTGCCACATTTGATAGCCCTAAAATGGTAAATGCGCGCCTAGACCGTGCAAAAAAAATTTGAGAACACCTGAGATGCCTACGACATCCAATCCATCCATGGGAGCTGTTGCTAGCACATCGGACGAAAACGAGTTTTCGAAAAACATGCACGTATGTTATTTGGCCAGAACACAGAGAAGAAAAGCTATCTTTGATGAGTCTGGTGCTCCAAAAGTTGTCAATGATGGAGTAACAGTTGCACGGGTCATAGAGGTGCTTGATTCTATAGAAAATGTCGGGGCTGCTATAATTAGGGAGGTTGCTGGTAAAACAAATGATTCTGCTGGTAATGGGATTGCAACAGCGTCTGTTCTTGCACGTGAAATCATCACACTTGGCATTCTTAGTGTCACCTCTGGTGCCAACGCTGTTTCAGTTAAAAAGGGCATGGACAAAACTGTGCAGGGATTGGTTAGTGAGCTTGAAATTAAAGCTCGACCCATTAAGGGACGTGCTCTGATTTGTAATTTGGGAAGTGCAAAATCTCAGCCCGCTATATATGAGCTGCTTGATATTCCACCGAAACCTCCATGGGAATGACGGGCAACATTAAATTTCCCACATTACACCTTGAGGACAAGTTGGATTCTCAATGGGGAAAGAGTGATATGGACGAAGATACACCGTATCAAGAGAGAATAAGAATAGGGATTGGAATTGGATAAATTGATATCTTTTAATTATATTTAAGATATATTAGAAATATAATAGTAGTTACTTGATAGTTAAATTTTAGTAGTAGAGAGTTCTACTAGGGTTAGAAAAGATAATTACGTAAATAATAAAGATGCTAATCTATTATTATTATTATTATAATTAAACAAAATCATAATTTCTAACGCATATCTTAAATATTAATTATATCAATTATCATATCCCTACTCTTATCTCTTGATATTTTCCATCTTGATAACTCTCCTCATACACATATCTCCATCCATCAGACTCTAAGTTAAATGTTCGGAACCACCCACCAAAACCACGTCTTCAATGACATTCTAGTTATAGATAAACAATGAGAAACCGGCAGGGTAAGAGTTTCGTTTGAATTTTCATCAAAACAAAATATCATCCCTAAATTATTATCAGGTTTATCCCAAAGTTGAACACTAAATATTCTCAGAAACGCATTAATAAATTGTAAGATTGAGAGACAAGCAATTCTCTCATAATCCTGTGGGAGAGAAAAAGAATTTTCTTTTCAGAAGAGGAAAAGATCTCTTTTATATGGTATAGATTGTGTAGTAGCTACATAATTTATTTTTTCACTGAATTATTTTTTAAGTATTTCTAAACACTTCCTTCTTTCTCCCCTCACTCCAACCGTCTCCTAATATCTTCTACTTTGTATTATTTTTACTTAGTTATTAACTTATATTAACATTGATTTATAATTATATTAATGTCAATTACAAAGAGCTCCCCGGATTAGCACTTTAGCAGTTTATCTATACTATTAGTTCTTTTTCTATATTTTCTAATTTCTATTTAGTATTACCATTTAAATATTTAATTACATTAAAACAACTATAAAAAAATAAAATTAATTAATTAATATAATCATAATTTTATTATTTGCGGACTTATAGAGTGTGTCGGAATTACTTGTCTATATAAAGAGCCCAACCATCAACAGAACTCCCAACCAGCCAACCTCAGTCAACTTTTCTTCTATGCGATTTCCGCCGTCGCCATAACCAACTCCAGACCTAACAATGGATGAAATCTTACCAAACCTCAAAGCAGAAGATACGAACCCAAACCAAAAACCTCCTTCCAATCCTCTCCCATCATCATCCTCCAAAAGGAAAAGGGATCATGCATCCTCTTCTCCCGCCAAGAGGAGGAAAAAAGACGATCCGGTCTACGAGGTGGCCGAAACGAGGAAGAAAGAGCAGGCCACTGCCGTCAAAGACATCAAACAGAATAAGAACTATTACAAGATACTAGGCGTCGAAAAGACCTCCACCGCCGAAGACATCCGCTAGGCATGCAGGAAACTATCCCTAAAAGTCCATCCCGATAAAAACCAGGCGCCGGGGGCCGAAGACTCATTCAAGAAACTGTTGGAGGCTTTCGAGTGCTTGAGCAACGACGAAAGCTGGAGAAAATACGATCTCCAGACATCACCAGCTTCAGTTTCCAGGAGGAGGAGCAACCGCAGCAGCAGAGTTTCAGTAATCAAAGAGGTAGTCATACACCTAATTTTTGGAGTTGGTGCTTTTATATTGTTTAATTTGGTTGATGAGCCGTTCAGTATGGAATTGCTTATGACGGTAGCGAGAGATAGAGCCAAGTACAGATTCAAGTTAAGTGGAAGCGTCAAACTAAAATATGAATATGTGGGTAGAACCATTTATCTGCCGAAAGAAGATGAGGTTGGGAGCTGATGATGAGTTGAGGACTTGTATATACAGGTTGTTGTCAGTGGGGGAGGAGCCCATTGTTATCAGAGTTGAATTTAGTTGAACACATTAGTTACATATTTGAATGTTAACCTAGTGATTCATTCGGAATTTTGGATTGATTTCTGCGATTTGTCGAATTTGAATGCAAAATTTTAGGGTTTTTGGCGACTCTGAATCGTGTGGTTTACGTGCGGATGATTAAGTGCAGCTCTCTGAATGCATCTCTATCACGGTTCGCCGGAACGGTGTTGGAACGGGCGGAACGGCCGTTCCGGAACGGGAACGGCGGCCTCCATTCCGTTGTTCCGGTGTGGAACGCTGGCTTACTTGGAACAGCTTTACTCTGCCATGGAACGGCGTTCCGTGGCGTTATAACGGCTGGAACGGAACGGATCGGAAAGAATGCAGAAGAAGACGACGGTTGGATTAAAACGACGATTTCTGCCGAAGACCAGGGATAGATAAAGTCATAAAATCTAAGTTTTCCATTTAATCAATAAAATTTAATGGGCTAAAGTATTAAAAGGTGACTTATGAGCTGCATTTTTATTTAATGAACTGATTTTCTGAATTAATTATTTTATTTTATTTTTATTTGTAATATATTTTATCTTTTTTCCTATATTTTTAAATTTCTGTTCTATTATTTTATTATATTTTTATTTATTTATTTATATACTAAAAATAAATATCAACATGAAGAATTCAATTTAATATATATATATTTTTATACAATTCAATTTAATATATATTTAAATAATAATAATTCTTTTACTTGCACGCGCAACGAATCAACAAGATTACTAGTTATTAATTATTTTTTAAATGCCTCAAAAGGGTGATATTATTTGGAATTTTGGTGAACCTATTTGCGATGACAGTAAGAATGTAATACGTAATAAATATTGCAATACCATAAGTATGTAAAATGTAAATATTGCAACAAAGTTATTACCATGGAACCACAAGATTAAAACAAGATATTGCACATAAGAGTGGAAATATGAAATCTTGCACAAAGATTCCAAATGAAATTCAAAAAATGATGAAGAAGCACAGTGAAAATTATTAAACGACAAAGGAAAATGACACTAAATGTTATTTGGGATAAAACATATAATGCAATTGACAAATATAAATATTATACAAACTAATATTAACATAAATTGATGAATTAATAAGTTTTAAACATTTTTAGGCATTTTATACATATTTTGAGGAAGCGAACGCGATTTTGCCGCGACCGTTCCGCGTCATTGCAACGGAACCGGAACGGTGGCCTCCGTTCCGCGTCATTGCAACGGAACCGGAACAAGCGGTACTGGATAAGCAAACTGGTGGTAATGTTGCAATGAATGTTGATGCTGCAGCCATGTTGCACAAGAAAGGGGTTGCTGCTACAGACGACTCGTCTAAATTTAGTTGGCCGAAGGAGCATGAAAGTGTGATAAAAGCAGTCTACACAGGAAGTGAGTTCCTGGAAAGTGTTGCTCCTGGTGACAAAGTTGGCATAGTTCTTGAAAGCACGAGCTTTTACGCGGAGCAAGGCGGTCAGGTAATTGATACTGGAAAAATTGAAGGGCCTGCAGGGGTTTTCGAGGTGAGTAATGTTAAGGTCTTTGGTGGATTTATTCTTCACGTTGGTTCTTTTAATGGCGAGAGTGGCGGCCTGTCTGTTGATGATAAAGTAATTTGTAAGGTTGATTATGAGCGACGGAGACAGATTGCTAGCAATCATACCTGTACACACATGTTAAGTTTTGCTCTTAGGGAAGTACTTGGTAATCATGTTGGCCAGAAAAGCTCCTCTATTCTACCAGACAAACTGACATTTGGCTTTTCTCATGGGAAGTCTGTGAAGCCTGAGGATTTGAGAAGAATTGAATCAATTGTGAATGAAAAAATTAAAGCTGAAATGGGTGTATTCTCTAAGGAGATCAAGTTGGCTGATGCAAACCGTATTAGTGGTCTAAGAACTGTCACTGGCGAGGTATATCCTGACCCTGTTCGTGTTGTAGCCATCGGTCAAAAAGTGGAGGATCTACTTGCAAACCCTGAAAACAAAGAATGGCTATCTATCTCTTCTGAGCTTTGTGGGGGGACACATCTATCAAACACAAAGGAAGCGAAAATGTTTGCTCTCTTGTCGGAGGAATTAAATGGCGAAGGAACGCGTAGAGTTACAGCAGTGACGATGGATGAGGCCTTGGAAGCCATTAAAAAGGCTTCCATACTCGAGCAGAAAGTAAATGAAGCAGCAAATCTTGATGGAAGCCCTCTGGAACAGGAAGTAACTTCTTTAAACAGCCAAGTGGAAACAGAAGCTATCCCATCTGGGATAAAAGCTGATCTGAAGAATAAAATCTCTGCGCTTCATAGCCGAGTATTAAAAGCCAAAAAGAAGAAAGCTGAGGAGCATACGCGGAAAGCCATTGAAGTTGCTACACAAACAGCTGAAAGTGCATCGTCAAATGGAAAGACCTATTGCATTTCACTAGTTGATGTTGGTGGGGATACCTCTGCCATGCGTGAGGCAGTTGTCAAGGTCATGGAGAAGAAGGGGATGGCAGTCATGGTCTTCAGCAAAGACGAAAAGGTGAACAAGGCTTTCGTCTGCGCTGGTGTACCAGAGAAAGATGGCAAGTACAAGCAACTAAATGTAACAGAATGGCTGAAAAAAGTTTTGGAGTCGATAAATGGAAAGGGTGGAGGAGGAAAAGGGGGTCTTGCCCACGGCCAAGGAAGGGATGTCTCTCGTGTTGAAGCTGCTATGGAATTGGCGGAGTCCTTCGCGGCAATGAAGCTGAATTGATGGTAGTCTACTATTCTTATTTCTTAAATTATTGCTAATTATGCATAAAATTTGACAGTGATGATATGGAGGTTTCTTTTTTCACGTTCTTGTGTAATGTTTTTATATATGAATTCTGTTATCTTTCTCACTGCTGAAATAGTTAGAATTGAACCATATACAGTTTAGACAAGCTCAAGACAGAATATGACAGATACAGCTAAAAGCAATTCTCATTCCACATTTGAACACATTAATTCAAGAATAGTTTCAGCAAGAACCCCTTAATGATTAAGCAGCAGCAGTTAGAATATTACATATATACACATCAGTTTTCCATTCTCCCTCAGACAGGGAAAAGCAGAAAAAAAAAGAAGGAAAAAAAAAGACAGCGAGTGTGTACATCTAGTTAGTGAGATAACGGGACACGCCTGAGTACAGGACTAAAACCGACGTGTTGCAAAAATATGCCCAAATGCCCTTTCTTTTCTTATTTACCTCTAATGGTGCTCCATTAGGTCCAAAACTTCAGCACAGTTTGTTAGCATGTAAAGTGGACGGTCAAGTCAGAATCAGTTTTGTTGTGCTCTTCATAAACGGTTATGTTGTTGTAGTATATGTGTTCTCAGGCTACTGTCTTTAACCTGTTATCATATTCGATTTTAGAGAAAGAGAAATTTAAAATTCACTAAATAACGATATAGAAAGACTGTTTCCAGTTACCTGCATGGCTGCTAACAAGGATATGGAATCTGTGCATTGTTCAAGTAACGCTCTCTCTTTTGTGGTCACTTTTGCAAGTTCACTCACCAAAGAATTCACTTCCTCAGCCTGAAAAAAATGTAACTATTTTGTTTCTTCCTTCATGATTTTAAAGAATAGAATTTCTGTTCGAGAGATTTACTTACCATCGGAAGAAGCAAATATATGGAGGTTGTCATTGCCTGCATAACGTCAAATGCTGAACTAATAGCATCTTGCAAGCTCTG
>JBBMKE010000011.1:15667916-15678536 GCA_037834125.1 Lippia alba | reverse complement strand
GCCTACTATTCGTCTCTTGCCAAAATCTAGCTGAGACAGCAATTCCTCGGGGCCCACTTCGCCCACATTCTTGAACCCCAGAAGTACTACCGGATGATACAGTGTCTGAATCAGACACCTCATTGTTAACCGAATTCAAATTCCCATTAGGGGATCGTCCAAACGCCTTTAAAATCTCAGAACTCCCCAAATCAAAACTCGACCTTCCATCAAACGAAGGCCTCTTCTCATCAATCATCGATTGCTGAAACCCTCGAATCCCATTCACAGATCCAATATGACTACTCCTCTCTTGACTACAATCCAAGCTCCTTGATAAGGCATTGGCCAATCTGTTCCTCGCGGGCCATACCCCATCCGCTTTCCCTTTCGACGGCGTACTAGTCCTCCTCCTCTCTGGCGTCCCTTTCCTCGGAGTATTCGGGTTAGGTGAAGCCGGGCCGGTCTTAGTCTTGCTAATAGGCAATGAAAAGGCCTCCCCTTGGAAGGAAACTGACAAACTCCTAGTGGAGGTTATAAGCATCTTCGTGGCAGCTGACATATCAGCATTAACACCATGTTTCGAATCGAGATCAGACGCCAAAGGCCTGATAGCCGATGCCGGCCTCCGGTCCACAGAAACGGACCTCTTCGCAGAGGTATTAGTCACAGGAGTTGAGGAATTCCTCGAAACTAAAGGAGAAGGATACCTTCTGGAAGAAGACGAAGAGGACGAAATCGAAGACGAATTCGAAGTCGAAGGAGACATGTATCTCGAAGAAACGACCCTGGATTTGGGCTTTCTTTGATTGCTTGAAATCCCATTACTATTATCCTTCTCAGAAGGCAGCAATGGCTGTCTTTTCGTGCTGTCTTCTTGGGAGGGCGTAATTTTGGGGGTCTGAAGCTCGGGTTTTGAAGCTGCTCCGGAAACAGCAGCCACCATCGTCGGAATCCAGAACACAACAACATGCACAAAACACACAGTATGTTCGAAAATTCACTACTCACATTACGAATTCCGCTGACAAAACAGACTTACCCAGGAACCCTTTTCGTATCACCATCAGAAAACCTGCAACAAAGATCAGGAAACCCCACTGCAGCTCAGAAAACCACATTGGGTATTCAAAAGATTCCACATTTCTTGCCAAGAACGCTTTTTTATCAACCAAAAACGGCAAAATTGCAGCGGGTAATCTAGGAATAGAAATCTTGACAAAGATTAGCGATTTTCCGGCGAGGATTTAGAGAGAGAGAGTGAGTTTCTTGCCTTCTTGGTGAGTATGTAGAGAGAGGGAGTTGTTGGGGGTTGAGATTTGGGTACGCGGAGTTTTTCGTACATTCACTTTGGGGGTTTAGAGACACTCTTGGGGAACCCCATCTAACCATAACAAAAGTGCCAACCTAAATCCATAATCTATACTATTATATTAAGAGAGAATAAAGTAAAAATCGTTTTAGTTTCTTGGACCATTTATTTTTTTTATTTTTTTAAACAGTTTTTACAACGTGTTAATGTTTATCACTTGACTCTTGTTTTTTCTCTCACCTTATTCCAACTTCTCTATTGTATTTTTTTTAATTTCTACATTAAATATTACTTTTTACTAACTGTCTTATTTTATTTAATAAAATATAAATTTTAATTTAATATTTATTCAAATAGAAACAATTTTTTTGGTTTGCACACATATAGGGTGTACAAAGTTACTAGTCATAATTTAATGATGTTTAGTATAGTTTTAATGATATTTTTCTCGAGTTTGAATAGATTTTAAGTGTACGCATTTAGTTTAAAGGGACATGATCGTCTACTTTTGTCTACAACCAATCTTGGGTAGGCATCAATTGCCCATTCTTGAGGAGACATTTAAATTTGGAATTATTATTTCAATGGTGTAAATTAATGTATATCTTTTTTGTACGAATCTATGTAAAGGGATTGATAATGGTGCATGAAATGGACGTATGAATGAGGGTGGATGGTATAGTTTGTATGTAAATTAGTAAATGTGAATTTTATTTTATTGACCAAAAAAAAATTTATTGTAATTTTCGTTATGGGTCGAATATTACAAAGTTGGTTTATGTATGATTTGGGAATTAATTATTTTTATTTGGGATTGCAAGTATATTTTGTCATTCTCTAACGACTAGTTAGGGTGATGCCATCCGAATGCTGCTTAATTACCCTAAACTAATACGGCTATTGCTAGCCTAATCCTATCTTTAATGTATGTACTTGTTTCTTTCCTTGTTTTCTACCTTTTTTTTTTATTTACGCACACACCCTAAGTGGTTGCAGGAATTCGAACATGAGTCTTTGCCTTCAGGAAAGAACCCTTAACCACTTGACCAACCCCCGTTGGCTTCCTTATTTTCTACCTTACTAAAAGACTAATCCTACACCTTAGCTAATCAACAATTATAGGATCAAGAATCTAGATCCCCACACTCTTCCCCTAAATAATCTACATTGTATAAATACAAATACGATACGATATACAGATTATGATGTACGAATACAAATATAATATGATATGCAGATGATCAACGATATAAATCATTTTATACAAAATACAGAATGATAAATTAATGATTTCAACTCATAGTAATCAAATAAGAAAAAGAAACCCCAACAAGTATATATGAATGTGCACGAAAATAGTAAAAATTATTAATTCGATAGACGAGTAGAGAAAAAGATGAAAAATAATTTACCTTAGGGCTTAGGGGAGTAAGAGTTAAGACACGAGCATGTGACACTTTACACTATTTCTCCAAGTATATATACAAATATGGGAGATGACGCACATAGCAAATATACAAGGAAGAAAAAGCTGTGGCCAAGAGATGAGGGCATTGGAAACAAAGTTGCAAGAATGCAAATGACATGATCTTTCCTGTTTTTGGTTTAGACTAAAGGATGCGACGTCGCATTCTCCGTCTCCATCCATCCCCATTTCTCTACCTTGCTTTCAACGCATTAAAACTATATAAATATATATATGATTTAAATTTATATATATATTATATTTGTGGTGTGCTGTACTTAGTATAATATTATTTATGAATTGAATTCTACGTACGATATTTCTTATAATCTTTGGGCATGACGTTGATTCCTATTAGCTAGTGCATTGCATGTATACAATATTAACTATTAGGCATTGGCCTTATATTTGTATTTTGTGTTTTCTTATTTTTTCCTATTATTACAATATTTTCATTCTGATAATGTGTAGAGACTACTAGAAATCATTTTAACATTAGTTTTGTTATTTTTAAAAAAGTAAGTTATACTTAAGACACTTTGATATATATTATTAACTTGGTCGTAAAAATATATTACCTCGCTTTTATCAAATATAATCTACTGATGAGGTAAGTGTATTACATTTGCTATTTGATTGATCACTTTCCCTAAATTTTCCACCAACCACAAGGCAAGTGCAAAATATTAGCCCCCTCTTTACACCGGTTTGGTCGAATCAGACTCGGGCTACAATTACCCCGATGATGACCATCATTATTTGTTAAATTTATCAAAAAAAAAAAAAATGCTTACCTTATGTATTTATGAGATTTGTGATGGATATGATCCCTATACAAATCTCTATCAAAGCCTTTGTCCATATATCTAGCTATAAATGCCAGACAAATATATAACGTTGCCATATTTCGATACTTTGGAAAATCTAGGACACCCAAGCATGGAAATCCACCTCTTTATTTTTTATTTTTTGACATATATGATCAATTATTGTAAAATATTTCGTTTCTTAAACTTTTTTATTAATTTCTTAGGTCGACAACGGCCACAATTGCTTTTCTTTATGTGAAATACTGAAAAATCTAGTGTAGGGTTGTAATCAAAATATATTAGCAAAATCGCAAGTAAATAATAATATATTAATTAAATACGAATAATTGTTATAGAATATATGATACAAAATAATTTATAGATTGATTAATATCAAAATAAAATCACACCAAAACAATTATTGTCTATTCAATAATGTGGTTTTATTTTAATTCGTTGTTGAAATGTCACAGTGTAATTCAAAACTTCTCTACACATTACTATTGTTTGAAAAATGAAGAATAATTATTGATCAAGAGACCACTAGTTACATGTGGTATAAGTCAAAAGTTATATTTGATAAGTTATGGTAGAACTCGAAGCTATATTTGATAATTAAATTATGATGCACGAACGTTCTTAAAAATATTATTTTTTCCTTTTATGTCAGACAGTTATGTTTGACACATGTCCAATGACGGAGTTACGGAGCCAAGAGGGCCGTGGTGGGCCCCGTCCTCCTAAATTTTGAGATTTTTAAATTTTATATGCATATTTTTACTCTTTAATTTCTTGATATTTTAATTTTTCGCTTCCCCTAATTAAAAATTTTGTCCCTTTATTTTTTATATTTTAAATTTTCGTTCCTCACGACATTAAATTCTGACTCCATCCTTAATCATGTCCAACACTCCTTAAATGGAAAATTCAAATTTATATCACCGTATTCGTATGTATCATGTTCATATCGTCATATCCGTATTCATCCATTATATATAGTCGGTAAGTGTTAATATAAGGAATGTGAGTTATACTTAATTGCTAGTGGCCTTCAGTAAATGATCATTATATATGATTATATATAGTAAATAAAATAACAAATTATAACATAATTATCAAGGTCATATGTCCAAATCAAGTTGAGTTTCTTTATATTCTTTATTTCATATTTGCTTTGCACTTACGAATTAATATCTCAAGAAATAATCCCTTTGAGTTCCTCTCCCTTTGCTATAGTCGACATAACATTTATCGAATCTAATCAGATTTAAGTATTAACTTTTTTTATACGGACATGATCTTAAATTTAAATTCAAAACTTTTAAATTTTTTTTTACACAACTTTTAATTAAATTAATACAATATTATTAGAATTTTAAGTTACAATACTCGCTAATCCCTTGGGCTTTTGTCCTCTAATGCACCGACACTTCTAAAAATATCATTTTGCCATGTCCTGTCATGATGTGTCGTGTCGGAAATTCATATCAGACACCGTGTCCGACATTTCTCACGTGGAAAATCCACAAAAGAATCCGTGTCGCCGTATTCATATCGTGTCGTATCGTGTCCGTGACGCCGTAGCCGTATCTGTATCCGTATCCGTGCAACATAGATTTTAACAATAACATCAATTAAATTTCCTCATATAATTTAACAGCAAATTGTTAAACCATTACAAGTGGCAAAATTTTTAGTTTAGCGTTTATAAAATTGGATGATTAGAGGTGCCATCAGCAGCCGATATAACAGTGACAATTTGCTAAAACTGAGTAATTACCAACATATAATTTGTTTGCCGATAATCCTGCTTCAACCAATTAAGTTGATTAAAACTACTTAATTTTAACATTTTCAATATTAAAATAGCTATCATTCCTTCCTAAAATGATGAGCTTTTAATTTTTTCCCCCCATAGATTATAAAGATAAAACCTAGGGGTTTTAATTATTTTGAACTTTTATTATAAACTACATGCATGTGTATTATAGAATCATTTAGCAAACATGCATTAATTAATTGATATAATACATGAAAATGATTAGACCGTTGTTGGGTCTTAATAGTGATGGCTTAATTAACAAAATATATAATAATAATGGTAGTTGGAGAATTTAGAAAGGTTGTGACTTAAACCATACTCTTAAATGCGATTTGTTAAAATGTAATACATCTCTATCACAATGTAAGTAATTAGTTAGCCTTAAGCCCACTCAAAGTCGTCTTTTAATTCAAGAGAGTCATAACTACTCAACTATTCATACTTTGCTAAATTAATCATTTTAATGTTTATGGTCAATGTTGTAAGAATTATTCTAATAATATTGCACAACTTTTCATATACACTCTTCTAAAAATATAATTTTATCATGTTGTATTATATCGTATCGTATCGAATACTATATCAAACACACTTCTTACATGAAAAATAATTAAAAAAAATTATATTCTCATACTCATCATATTGTGTCTATATCATTTAGTCCGTATCCATACATCATACTAAAAAACACTTCCAATTTTTCGTTGCTTGTCCACATTCTGAGTTATATTTCAAAATTTCCATATACATAGCTTCCATCTCTTCGCTCATGATTTAATCTCTTTTGACTCCATTGTTTATTTCTTTTTGGAATAATTATGAATAACCCGCTGAAATAGAACTTGATGATAAAAAATTCCTTATAATTAAAAGATCATAAAACACACACGAGTGAGAGAGTTTCATAATTTTTCTAGTTGTATTTCATAATCATTGTTCCAACCTCAAAATCATTTTATATCTCGATTATAACGATTTTTTTTCGTAATTGAATTTTTAGTTCAAGAGCATAATAGTAACCTTTGCTTTCTTTTTAATGACATAATCTCAGCTTCTTTTATATATGTACATTTCGGACGTTTTTGTGTCTTCACTTGTCATAAAATCAACGAATATCAAAAAATTTATGGTCACTAAAATATTCATTAATAATTAATCATAATTTTAGTATACAAGAAAATTGGAGGGAAAGAAACACAATGGAATGTATGTCTTTCTTTATTTTCAGTGCTACTAGTTACGCGTGCACGTCGTCTCTGCATGTATAATTTTTTCTCATCGTAAATTAAGTGAAACAATATTTGATCGATTAATTTGCTTTCTTGCTTTTGTTTTATTCTAAAAGTATAGATGATCTTGGGAGTTTATGAGCTAGATATACCAAACAATAAATGTTGTAATGCCACAAATCGTCATTTGCGAGTAAAAACCATTTTCTTGAATCTGAAGCTTGAGAAAACAGTCTTTGTGAACATTTTACCAGCTTAAATAGAAAGGTGGAGTGCAAATACGAATTCTACAGAGTTCTTGCATCATTCTCTACTGAGATTTTCCAGAATAAGGGCTCTTTCCTCTGTACAGAAGTTTTGGATGCTTACTTTTCAAGTAAGAAGAAAAGTAAGAAAAATTAAGCACTCTTCAAGTGCAAAGAACTTGTGTTCCAGATTTAACCTCCTTAGGGTCACCAAGAAATTATATTAGGATCTCTTGCCGACTAGACACGTTACCGATATTGATGAATAAAACTCAAAAGTCTATTGACAAATGACTTCACAGGTTGTTCTAACATGAATCCAAATTACAACTCTTACCTTTTGTTCTCTAATGCATGAACAACTCCAAAAGTATCATTTTACCACGTCGCATCATGTAGGAACTCATTTGACATACTATGTCCGACACTCAGCATGTGAAAAATTATACTACATTGTTCCGTTTCGGCAACATGAAGAACAACACAAATTATGCATACTAAGTTGCTGAAGATTTCATGGCACTCTAATAGAGTAACTTTTTTTTCCTCTTTTTTTTTTAAATATCATTTCATCGTCCATGTCAAGCACAAATATCACACCAGCTATGCCGAAAATTTCAAAAGAATATACACCTGTCTCCTGTAACGCTGGAAATTTTTGAAGATCTGTATTACATCATAGCTTCATGGCCAATTTTTAACTTCTAATCCGTAATTTGCCCTTAAGACTTGGTAACTAGTACTTGTTTTTGTATTTTTGTACACAGAACGAATAGACCAAACTTCAAAATATGTTTAGGAAAATTTTTATATGGCAGAAATTTATACAATTGCAATAAAATCTAACCCTTGTTTATTACTATCACTCTACCAGGTGATGTGCATAAGTTGCTGAATACATGAAGAGAACACTAACAGTACGACCTTTCCGGGTGAAAACATAAAAACAGTTGTGAACTTAAGGTGAAAATGCAGTATGAATGATCAAACGAGTAACGAATATACGGACAGTATGACCTCTCCAGGCGAAAATGCAGCATGAATGATCAAACGAGTAACGACGCAATGCATCTAATGACTTTCACAGAGTCAAAACAAAGCATATCTTGCACAAGTGGCTACAAAAATGAAATTTCAAACCAAAACAAACTCCAGAATGTCCTCATTTAGACACTTAGTTCAGCCCACAAACAACCCATGTTTTAACCAAAGCTCAAAACTCTATAGATACAGAAACAGCAAAACCATAACATAATCCCATCAGGCAACGACAATCATGATTCAAATTATAATAGCGAAGCAGATAAACGAAAGCTAACAAACTCATAAATCAAATTAAGGTTTTAATCATAGATCATAATAGTCATCATCATTCTCATTACATCCCATTCCTGAGAAAAGGACTAGTCGAGATGAACCAAAATTCGAACTATAAAATACTAAATATTGCAAAAACAAAATAGCATAAATACCATCATCAAAAGCTGCAACATCGTTGCCCTCCTCCACATCTTAACGGTACTGCAAAATTACAATACAACAAAAACAGCATAAGATAAGAGCCAAACAATCAAAAACACAGCGAGAGAACGACGATGATGCAAACATATCACAGGCAATATCAAAATACCTTGATGAAGCCAATTTCCTTGGCGTTGCTGCGGAAGCACTGTCTGCAACACATCAGACCGTACTTCCTGATAATCCCATGGGGATTCCCGCAAACACGGCTGTCAAAATCAACAAATACCATCAAATTCAATCCCCAAATTTACATGGATGTAAACATAAAAAGGACCCAGCAGGACATTAAACAAATTAAATCAGGAGCATAAACACATGAGATCAATTGATAGGAATCAGTTCAAGTGGATTAACGTGTGCGTTTACGATACAAATCCATCATCAGATTATAAAAACAAAGACATAAATACACATCACGAATCGAGAAAAGAGTATCGAGCTATCGAGAAGAATATACATACCAAGTGCGGGAGCCAGGGCCGTAGGTCTTGGGGTGAGAATTCCAGATGTTAGAGTGACCCATCTTCTTCGATTTTCTGCAGAATCAAAAGCCGCCGATTGAATGCTCTGAAAGCCCTAATTGCAGAAAATGCTAGATGACTCGCAAGCACCTCTGCCAAGAGTATTTATATGCAGCAGAGGCAAAACCCTAGTGTTTGGTTTGGAAATTATGACCGCGAGTGAAGGGTATATTAGACCTTTAGGTGCAAGTGGTATTATTATAGAAAGATTATTATGAAATTTTTCTCCTTTTATTATCTTTTTTTAAGCTTCTTTTTTGGGTGTGTAAATTGTGAACTATTTCACAAAAATTGGATACTTATTGAAATACTTCGATTTTTTTTTTAAAAAAAACTTGAATAAATATAATTTAAAGATAAAAATACATTGTAAAATGACTTTGTTTGAAAATTCTACATGTGAATTAGGTAATAAATATAAAACTATCTACAATTAACCATAAAAGAAACGTATAAGAAATTCAAGGATGAATTTGTCCAAATATGGATTAATAGTTAATAATTGGGTTTTGGAATTTAAATAACGGCAAATTAATAAATAGTCCCTAGTAAGACTTATAACTTTTTCAAAATCCTCCAATTCCAAAAATAGTTATATTACATCCCTATTAACCTTTTCACTTTTTGTAAATCCCCCGAATCCTGCAAAAGTACCATAATACCCTTAATAAATTGAAGAAGGACACAAGTATCCATTTTCTTCTTCCCGCATCTACATCTTCGGCCTTGGCTCATTTCCGGCGACTTTATTCCGGCAACAAATTTCCGGCGACTCTTTTCCGACAGGCAGTTCCGGATACTCTTTTCCAGCTATTCTTTTCCGATACGCCTTTCCGACTTTCTAAACATTACAAACTTAATAGATTGTAATGCATACTTGATGGGGCGGTTGAATTAAATGAAAAATTGTGTGCACTGTTTCCCGTAGTTTGACTGACTACTATTGCAGAGTAGAAGACGAAGGGATGCATCACCTTCAGACTCCCCTTCATACTCTCTCACCTTCAGGCTCCCTACTTCTCTTTCTTCCAATTGATCTTCTCTTTGTGCAGAAACTGTCCGCCATGAATCGCCCTCCAACACCCATTGAGGACGAGGTTGAAGAGTACATGATTGCGCGTCTTTGGCTATATGCCCGCACACAAACGAATCGAGCGGCTAGAAGTCTTCGAGAGAGGGCTGATTGATGTGTCATTTGATTTGACTCAGTGTTTCCAACAACCAAACTGGCCCGAGATGTTGTAGAAGCGGTGAAAGAACTGTGGAAAATTTTTTACGCATTCCGTAGATTGTTGAGTTGTGAAGGAGTTAAAGTTGGCCATGATCGTATTCATGCCGATATTAATTACCGAGTGTATATGGAAGAGAATACTCCTGTTGTAAGTCAAATTCATGTTCAATCTCCCCCCCTTCTCTTTTTTCAAAATTTTTGTTCATTATTTAATGTTCAATCTTACATAGGACGTTCTTCGGGATTCCAAAGCCAGGTTATTAGGATGCCCTTATTACGACGACCTTAGGTTTATCTTCAAAGTGCGGCACGCACAACTTTTGGAGGGCGAAGAGGAGCACTTCCACGTGTTCCACATAACTGATAGGGACTCTGGCCTAGAGTCCTTAGACCGCATAGATTACTTTGAGTCCTCTGGGGATAGTGTTAATTTTAACTTCCCTCAGGATGATTCGGATGAGGTTAATCAGTTGCCTAGCCCAT
>JBBMKE010000011.1:15646046-15656769 GCA_037834125.1 Lippia alba | reverse complement strand
TAGTTACATTCATAAGCACAGAACCTTCTCTTTTACCTTCAATATTTCTTGCATATTTCATATCAAATAGGCACTATCTGTTCTTAATATGTTAATGATTACTACATTCCCTGTTATCGCGTACTTGTACTTTGCTTTTCCAAAACCATGATCAATCGTTCAGCAGTTGATGCACTTATTCCTGTTTTAATTGAATTTAATTGATATGCAAATATGTTGTGTAAAGGTGATGTGTTCTCGTCTTGTCTGTTGTCTCAGGTTGAGAGGGTTTCTCACAGAGACAATTTGCGCAGTTTTGTACAGAAATCTGAGAATTTAGAGAAGCAATGCCTTGCAAAAGCTATAAAATCATATTGTGAACTTCGAGTATTGCCATATGAGAGAAACAGGACCGTTGTATTTTGAGGCTGTTTACGATTCACACGCGGTGGATGTAATACATTCATGTTTGTCCCATTTCTTTTTCCCACAACTTTATAAATACTTCATCTGCTCCTTTTTACCTAACTTTATGAACGTTCAAGTTCAAATGTTTACATTTTTACTCAACTCTCATCTGTCTGATTCTTATCTTCAATATTTGCGTTAAAAATACATAGAAATGGAAACTCGTGAAATGGTTCGCTCATCTTTGGTTAATTGTACACAAAGCTTCTTCAAAGATTTTTACTTGTATTGATACACACTTTTACAAAAGAAGATCTGTATTAAACACTCTTATTAGCACGTTGAATGTGTACATTATAAGGAAAATTTCAATTCTATAGAGAAACTTTTGACAAAATTTGTCTTCCTAGAAATGATCAAATGCTCTTGTTGAAATTCAACATTCTTGAGTTGTCAGCTTCTTCCATTCGGCTTCTGCTGCACAGGATTAGTGTCTGAATTCCATGCACCCATTTCTGTTTGTGGATTTTGTTCTTGCACTTAAACTCCAATAGCCCCTGAGCAGTTTTCACTCCAAAGTAAACTTCCATATTTTCCATTTCTTTCCTGAAGGGCCATTCACTGCTCTCATCAATGACTTCATAAACTATACCTGCAAATTTAGCAAGATATGTTGAGAAGGAAGCCTCTGTGTTAGTTTTGCGAAGAATATGATTCTTGAATATGCTGTAGGTCTCATTTGAGAATTAAATAACTTATTTAGCATTTTCAGTTTTGGAATTCGAGTGATTACATTTGTTGTTCTTGGAAAATGCTCTGCCAACATGTTTGCTCTTCAATTTGATTGCAACCTGAAATCCGTTCATATTAGCAGCTGTTGTGCAATAGTATGGTTGATAAACATCACTAGATTTTACATATATATATGCATATATAGTTGTATACCTGGCATTCCTTGTTGATGTAGACAGAAGCATGTTTCCATCTTAGATCGCCTAAGATTCCAAAAAGGATCATGTATAAGAAACTGGAAAGCATGTTAATCATAATCAATCTTAGTAGACATGCATACTTAAACCAAAACTGATGAGCATTTGATATTTTAGCTCTATCCTTATGTCTATGGCTATCTATACCTTTTCGGGTGAGTTGTAATAAGTCACCTTCACAGGGAATATCCTCTTCCTGGATTTCCCCATGAAAAGTAGCTGCTGGAGATTGATCAAAATGAGAATCTACTATGGCCTTTTCATATGGACTTATAGCTGCACTCCTCTTAGATTCCTTAGTCAGTCTCACTTTCAGAGCTGCTTCTCCTCTCAAAGCTATTCAAATTCAACACCATAACAATTTCATCACAATCATAATATTTTCCGTTCGTCAGTATTCCTTGATAATAGTATATAGTACTAGGGATACTTACACTGACCATACCCTGAGGTTTCACCTAATTACAAAAACTCCCCCTGTGGTTTAAGAAATAACAAAAACCTCCCCTGTCAAAGAATTTACAATACATCTAGATCGAGTAACTTTGATGAAGTCATCTAATTTAGAATTATATCCTGATTTGTTAACATTTGACTTTAAATTCATGACTATAATAGCATGTGTTAGGCCAAACCGCCTAACCTAGGGTATGCTAGGGGAAATTTGTGTAATTAGACCAAACACCCAGGGTACATCAGTGTAGTTATTGTTATAATTTGAATTTCTTACCAGTAGCTGCTGCAGCTGTCAAAGTTTGTAGATCGCTTGCGGTGGAAATGCCAACTGCCGATCTAACAACAGAGGCTACAGTCTCCCTATCGGCTCCAGCTGCTTCAGCCAACTCAATGCAGTATGAGGCCAAAAGCTCAGAAGCTGATGCCAGGGCCATGCCCATTTTTGAGCTTGAAGTTTTTGATTTCTCTGCTGAAGAAGCAGAAGCAGAAACGGCAGCCAATGCTGCTGCTAGTCCAGCAACAGAGAGGACAGCGTGAGTATGTGCATTTTCCATCCGAACCTTATCCTTCTTTTTCATAGCGTAGTTGGTATTGTTGCACTCCTTGTGAGAGAATAACCTTCCAATCGCCCCTGCTCGTTTTCGCCCGTTTACTGGCTTGGTAACATTGCTAGACTGCATGAAGTTGCGATGTGGTTAGGAACACTTCGTCTTTTGGAGAAGTGCAATACAAGCTAAACTTGTAAAAAGTTGGAGTAATCTAAGTTGGAAGTGTTCGGAGAACATAAAGCAAAACAGATACCTCAATTTCTGCTTTTCTTAAGCCGAAAGCAGAAAACGACTTCCTTTTACAGGATGCATAAACTCTCATGTAGTATTAATCTATACGTACTTTTCTGTGCGTGTGAGCAAGAAGTCAAGAACGAGGGAAGTTGACCGACTTACAAGATATGAAGGTAAAACTGTTTCGGGAACAACGGTGAGATTGTTGTGGAATGCAGGTTGCATCTGCTTTTTCGCAAGTGCCTTTGATATTTCGTTTGCAGAAAGACTCCACGATCTCGACAAGAACTCCATTGGCTCATGCGGCGTTTCTGGCTGAGGTATCGCAGGTAATGCTTCCGCTTCCGCTTCTACTTCCGCTTTCCGCTCGTCGTGATCACTCACATGTTTAACCCAATAAGGAACTCGATTGCACTCCATCTTCTGAAAATCAGGTTGTGTTTTCTCTTTTAGATATTTGATGAGTGAAATGCTTCAAACGTTGGTCCTTATTTATACATGTGAGAGAGAAAGGGGGTTTGTCTGAAAGAGACATAATGCCTGAAAACAGTACACGAGATAGTGTCTCGTGCTTGGAACAGAAACCTCCCATGAAATGAGGAGATTATTCCTAGGAATTATCAATATTTAATTCTAATATATGAAACTTTTGAGTGACACCTGTGCTTTGGAGCCAAAGTGCTAATATTAATATAACATATGTTATTTATTAATGTATGATAGGCTAAGTGTTTTAGAGACATTTATTTGCCAATTCCGAGGATTAAGTTCCCTGATAAGAAGGGAACGGTTTCATTATGTCTGTCCAACTTTTTCTGGTCAAATTTACAGTGTTATTATAATAAAATTGAGCCGATTGGGGCTGAGTGTAATTTATAATGCCTGATTAAAAGACTGCGGTTCTACAGGTGAATACATAATGTTTCTTTTATTTTTCTAACTACATTTTGTGTAGACATAATTGCAAGAATATTAAAACGAAATTATGAGAGTATAAAAAGTGTAATTATGAGAGTATAAAAAGTGTATATATATTTCTATTATTCTATACAATCTTGTTTTATATACGAAAACTTTAGTAGGTCATGGTATGCTCCAATTCTATCAAACAATATCTGTAAAGATATGACATGTATTTTCCTCCCAACAATAAATGTACTTAGTTATAATTTATGTTAATTCCATTTTAGTTAGATATCCCTTTTGGCTTTTTTCACTAATGTTTTCTTACGATTCATAAATCTATATAAGGGACTATTGCACTGATAGACCTCGAGTTTGAACTCCTTTTCTTTTTTTCCCTCCACTAATTTCGGTTGAGATTTGAAAATTTTACAATTTTGCAAAAATTTCCACTATACTTGGTTTAATAATATATTTGGATTAGTGAGTCTGATGATATCATTTTTATTTCTTGAATACTCTGTATTACACATAATACATGCGGATCAGTATTTAAATTTAAATACCAATTACCAGTTGATTCAAGTGGATAACAACTTCAGTCACTTAAGCAAGATTTTCAGGTTTGAATTGTGGATGTAAAAAACTACGTTAGGAAAAGTCCCCGTGAAAAACGTCTTCATTACCTTGGAAAATTAGTCTCTTACTCAATTGGGTGGGGAAACTTCGAGAGATAAAAAAAAACAGTATTCAAATTTAAATCGATGATGATGTCCATTCACTGGCCTAATATCAGGGTTTGTCATTGTCGCCCGCAAGGCGTAGTTCAGTTGGTCTCGGAGGGGCAGATTTGCCACAAGGTGCAAGGTTTGATTCCCACAGGCTGTAGTGTCAAGTGTGGGAGCTTTATTCTTGAGTCCAATTTGGGTTTTGAGGGTGGGCTCCTTCTATACCTGTGAGAAGCACACCTCCCCTTTAATAGGCCGCTGAGTACCTGATTTACCTCCTCCTACTTGCTTCGCCGGGCCGGGGTGTGGATGACTCTTATGGTTAGGGATTCAACCTTTTGCGAGGTAAGTTATTTTTTTTTTATTCCTGAAGTGCCACAACAGGTAATAGACTAAGCATGACAACCATAAGGCCCATAACTAATCTAAAGCGGCATCAACACAAATAATCTCTTCCAGGAAGTTGGGGATGGTCGTTCCTCCATAAGCAAAGTTTGCAGCGTTCCTTGCAGTAGCATGAGCAGCTCCATTTCATGATCGCTTTGTGTGTGTGATGTCATGGAACGGGACATATGAGAGAACCTTTCGTTTGTCAGATATCAAAGTTCGATTGGGGACAAGTCTTGACCATCTGAAAGGACCTTCCTCACCACATTTTGGCAATCACCTTCCAACACCACCTCCTCCCATCCTTTGCGAACCGCCATCCTTGCCGCTTCAAGCACCACCACCGTCTCAACTTGTTCAGGCCCCAAACATCCATCTTTTTTGTAGCTTAACAGTTTCAAAATCATCCCTCTCAAATTTTGCGCCACCCACCAACACCATACTTGCCTTCATTCACAAAAAGCACTGCATTGAACTTGATCTTTACCGTCCCCTCTCCGTCGCCATTCACAGTGCTTGATCCTCCGCCTCTCTACCAACTTGAAAGGTTCAACAGTGATTTTGGGCGAAGCGAACCAACTCCAGCATGTCCTGCAAATCCCCGCCATTCTAGCCAATGTTATGATTTCTCCATAGAGATCAACATAAAGTTAGAAACAGGTTGCCCTCTTCGCCATCCAATCCACTAGTCACCCTTTGCACCCAATCCTCCACCAACGTACGCCAACCAAGGTAGATTAGATAAAGCTCATACCTAATGAGAGAATGAGCACTCCAAAAATGTGTGCTTTGTAGACTTCGAAAAAAAAACCACATAATGTACATGAGACCTCATGACCGAAATTCTTATGTGCCAGGTTAATGCCAGTGGCAAGTGCCTCATTATAAAGTCACTAGCTAAAGATCTTTATCTGTGGAGCCACGTAAGAATATGGCTAACATGTGTACACATATCCAATGCCACCAGAGGGACTAAATTGGTTTGAAAGATAAGGGGCACGAAATCCATTGATTTTTCCACATCCGCACTTGAAAGCCATTTTCAGTCCTCCATCTTGTCCCGAAATATAAGAGAGGTTTAGGTGCTATAATTCTTACACCAGTTATTTTAAGTTTATCTAAATTAGTCAGTTATCTACATATTAGGAATTAGTTTTAGACAGATAATACTTTACAGTTGTATTCCATATTGTCTATATATATATATATATATATATGTATTTTATATTTACGTTGAGATATGAAGTAGAAGAAATAAAAACATTCTCTCTCTTTTCAATCTAAGAATAATACTTCTCCATGTGAAGGAAGGCCTACTCTCGATTTCAACCTCGAGAAAAGAGAACAGTTAGGAAGTGTTGCCCCTTGAGTAGCTTATTAAGAAGTGAGTTCGGCTCATTAATTAGGCGTCACCCTTGCTTCGCAAGAAGTGCTAAGTTGAACGCTTGATGGTCTCTGAACCCCATGCCCCATTTTCTATTCGGTCGACATAGACTCTTCCACGATTTTCAATGAATTTTTCTTTCATTACACCAATCCACCAAAAGTCACAAATTTCTGACTTGATCTCGTCCAATAAGGAGAAAGTGACCTTAAGGAAGCTCATGGCGTATGCTGGAATAGATTGTAGCTTGGCTTTAATAAGAATTTTCCGTCCAGCCCAAGAGAGCGATTTATCCTTCCACTCTTGAATCCTACTCCAAACTTTGTCTTGAATCCTACTCCAAACTTTGTCCCGAAGTGCCGCAACCACCTCATTCTTCGACTTACCTACAATAGCCAAAATTCGAGTTATTTGTTATGTTTATCCAAGATCGAAGCTCCTAACCGAGTCACCAGAGTATCCTGAACATAAGAAAGGATGCTCGGGCTGAACACAACAGAGGACTTGACAAAATTCACTAGTTGGCAAGACACCCTCTCGTAAAGTTCCAAAACCCTGATAATTGCCTCCATCACATCCATATTTTCCTAAAAATAAATCATAGTTTCGTCTGCAAATAATTAGTGTGAGACCTGTGGAGCATTTTAGAGATAGACATGCCCTTTATTGCTTCCTGATCCTGAATAAGACAACTTCACACCGACACATATTAGAAATAAATAGGGCGAAAGGGGGTCTTCTTGATAGAGTCCCCTTGTGGTTGCAACAAAGTCAAAAGAGAAGTCATTCAATATTAAAGAATATATGACCAAGAAAAACACTTCATAATCAAACTCATAAAAGAAACCGAAAAACTTAACCTAAGCATTGCCCGTTCGAGGACGGCCTACTCGACCGTGTCATAAATTTTGCTCATGTTCATCTTTAGGGCGAGGAAACCCTGCTCTCCCTACTTATTTTTAATGAAATGATTGATCGGGTTAATATATTTGTGATATCCATGCCTTTGATTGGGTTAAAGGCTTCGATCATAGTCGAGTGAAAGCCTTCAAAACGGAATGCCTTCGTTGATAATACACGACCCACCATAATGAATTTCCTCTCCACCACTTCCTTTTCCTACATTGAATCTGGTATCGCCCTCTCTTTCCTTTCTAATTCCATAAGAGTCAACACTTATGCCATTCTCTCGTCTTCACATTCATCTCGGATAGTTCCAGCGTAAAAAAGTCCAGGAGCAAGTTCGGTACTTAAAGGAGGGGTTGCTAAGTATTCCACCACAGACTAGGAGAAGCAAAACAAACTGTGTAACGTTAAGACTAATGAAAAATTAGAAGCCAAAAAACATAGAACAAAGACGAAAGGGAAAAGGGAGCGTGAGAAGGCTAGAAGACAGAGAGAAGCTGTCGGGCAATGAGCCCCGATTATGCCAAGTCTTGTCAATCCTCAAAGAAGCAGGTGCTCTACACTCGTGTTTAAACTCACAAAATTCTGCTATGCACGGAGAAAGACAACGAAAAGAACTGTTTGTAATGGATACCTAGCCAGAAGGACCTTCAAAAAGGGAGAAGAAGGCTCTCATTCGAAGAAAAAATTTCTTCAATTTCATGTAAGTTTGTTCACTTTTTTCAAGTTAAGAAAAAAAATATGTAAACTTCACTATAATTAAATCAAATCCCAAAGTACACTGCTATAAATCAAACCTTTGTATAATTCATCAGCTATTGAGAATGTATACTATGAGCATTAATAAAACAAGACAACCACTCTAAGGACAAAAATAATTGCATAATAATATCAAAAAACGTACATAATAGTTGCGTTGGGACATGCTTGTGCATACATGTCAAGTGATCAAAACAAATACACATTCGGGGTGTATTTCTACACATGGCATGGCTCATATGAAACTAAAATGAGAAATGAAACAAATGTACCGAATGTTGTTATTCTAAAAAATCTTGTCTTAAAATGTAAGGTTTTTCCTATTTTTATTCCCAAAAATTTTATCCTGAAGTGCAAGTTCTTATGAACGGCATTGCCTAGTTGTATTTTTATGAGCTCGAATAAAAAATCTCTAATTAAATTAATATAAAATCGAATTACTAAATTCCACTTCTTATCATGCATGATCCAAATAGATAAATTGCGACATTTTCTTCATTTTCATTTGTCTTTTATTATAGCAATAACTGACAGCATTGGAGAAGTTCTAATTCTTTTAGGAACATAATAACATATATATATATAGAGAGAGAGATTATTGCAGCGGAACCCTCGTGTTTTTCGAAATGAGCTGAAAAAACTATAACGCCCCAATTTTCTGAATTATAAAACCAAGAAATATTCTGAAAAGAATATTTGGTTAGGTGGTATATTGTCCCCAACTCAGAAGAGTATTAATTATTTTCATGTTGTCGCAGCATCCAAACTACTCCGTGATACATTGATCTTCTCGGATTTCAAATTCAGGTAAACGCAACACGTGTGAGTTTGAGCGAATTATTAATTAATTAATTTAAACACTTATACTTGGTAAAATTATAATAATTGCATACATTAGCTATAATTACAATTATGTGAATTATGTGAAACTTATATAATTTATGCAATATTTATATTCGATCAACATTTGTATTTAATTATCGAACTTGAATTGATTGCCATATGTCCTTACTTGATCAATTTCATCATTCATGGGGACTTAAATGCATAGTATAATTGGACTTAATTGATCATAAATTATTAAATGTGAACTTGAACCTAATATTTAAAAGTTTGGAGTTAAAATTGTAATTAGGCATACATGCATTTCATATGAATTGAATGAAAGTTGCAGCATTCATTTCCATTTCAACCATACACATTTGCATCTCTCTCTCTAGGTTGATCAAGGGGAAATAAGGAAGAAAGGGAATTCATCATCAATCTAGAATTAAACATCGAGCATCATTGAAGCAATGAGAATCATCATTCTCATCATCATCATCTTCTTCCTATTTTCATTTGAGGTATATGAGCATGTATATGTATATATTCATATTTTGATGAAAGTTAAGGTTAGGAAATTGTTGTGATTATTTGTGTATAAGTGTTGGAAGCATGATGGAGTGCTAAGGGATTGATTTATGTGCATGATTCTTACATTTTGTGAAGCTTTGATCATGAGTTGCATATTTGCATAATTTGGGGAAAATTGATGATTGTGCTCGTATTCTTGCCCGTTGATTGATTCCATTTGTGTATTATGTGCTTATGCATGTTGAGTGATGAGTTTGATGCCAAAACTTGGATGGAAAATGGGATTGATGGGGTTTGGGGAGTTTCTCGCGAACTCCCCTGTTTCGGCTTCTTCACTGCCTCTGCTGCGAGACGAGAATGGCCCTTCCCGTTCCTTCACAGAACCAGAACGGCCGTTCCCAGCCGCAAGTGGCCGGAATGCGCCGTGGGAACGGTCGTTCCCAGTTTGAACTGGGCACGGGAAGGGCTGTTCCCATGCGTCTGGCAGTGAGCAAAGCTACTGGAATTTTTTTAAAAATTTTCAACGTTTGCGTCTTTGGCCTAATGAACCCCAAATCGAGTATTTACAACTTATTTCAAGTGAGAATTGATAATTTTAGATCAATTTCGGAATTGCCTCGTTTTTCGTCGGGTTTTGGTGATATGCTCATTTTTTACCATTTTCATGCATGGATTGCATATGAATTGACTTCAATTGCACGTTTCATGATTCTTTGTTCGTTCAAACACGTCATATTAATCATTTCATGGTATCATATCGCATTTTGCCATTCGTCATACTTGGTACATTGAGTTTTAGCTCACGAATGCTTGTCTTTATTGCACAGACGAGCGTCCAGTCGATGAGGAGCCAGCTCCGTGAGCTTATTCTCGGTTTTTGTCGTCACAGGTGGGTTTTAATTCTAGATACCTAGAACCAATACAACCCATAAGTGTGTTTTCGGCCAAAATGTATATTATACCTAATATATTTCCAAAAATGTCAAGTATTGAAAATGTTTTCCCAAAAATATTGTTATTGATTTGGCGAGTAACTTGTATAGCACGTGGGCCCGAGAGTTAGCGTGTGAGCCAACCGAGAAAACAAGGGCTAACGGGTAACTCACATTCTACTCTCACCAAACTGGGATCACCCCTGAATTCACTAGGAGATTGGTGAAGGAAGGAATCCCGTGCGTGGGAGTCATGTTCCCGACGTACACCATGATTGGATAATTGGGTTTTGCAAGCCCGATTATCACCCGGGGGTATAAGGTTACATGAAGCTGCTAATTGTGCACGGTAATGAATTGCATGATCACATTCTTATAAAATTTCAATTGGTGCCATACACTACTGGTGTTGGTTGGAGAATTGCCCTACTCGCCGGGCCACGGATCGAATGATTGTAACTTTTATAAAATGGTTAATTTGATAGTTGTAATCTTGGGCAAAGTGACTTTTTCTATTGAACTAAATATTCGTGTTACTTCAAAACCTTCACTCGAGGTTATAACTTGCATATATGTGCACTTATATATATTATGCCCCTCACTCAGTCTTCCATAGACTGACGCCCCACCATTTTCAGTGTTTTCAGGTGCATGCTAGGCTGGAGTTAGTGTCTTTTATTCGAGTCTAGCTAGTGTTACACCCATTTTTGGTATTGATGCATATATATTGTAATACTTGAACTAATTGTACATA
>JBBMKE010000011.1:15599793-15613238 GCA_037834125.1 Lippia alba | reverse complement strand
TGGGTACCCAAAACCAAATGACAATTACAGGTTGAAAGCTCTGGAACATCCTGGAACAAGAAGTGGATTCTCGATAGCAGATGTTTTCGGCACATAACAACCTATAATTATTTAATCGTGCATACTCTATTCTCTATGAATGAATAGGCTTATTGACAGGGGGAGTTGTTTTAATCCTCTTATCTCTTATTGACAGGGGGAGTTGTTTTACTCTTCTTGTAGCGCCTAAGCGAGTGACACCATACACCCACATCGAGACCCGACTCGAATATAAAATGGACAATCCATACACGGGCCAAATCGCGGGCTAACCCTTGAACCAATCAATACGAGAATCAGAGTACAAAATAAAACCATGAATGCGGAAGCAACCATAAAATATATATATCATGTACAATGAGCCACAGGCTCTACAAAAATTATAACATGTAACATGGCCTTCACAGCCTCAATATACAATATCAAAATACGCCACGGACGTTCAATTCATAAGTACATAAAGTAAAGTATGAGTGTGGACAATACAGGAATGCTAGAATCAAATGCAAGACCTAGACGACTTGTATTCCCGCCTAGCACCTCACACCTGCAAGAAAACCGAAAACCAAACGGGTTCAGTCTAAAAGAGACTGATGGGTATAAAAATAGGGCATACGTATAATATAAGACGTTATTTAAACATTCACATGCGAGTTATAATCCGAGTGAGGTTTTTAAAATATTTCCCAATAGGGTGAAAGGGAGAAATCAACAAAGGGGATTATAACATTCATTTTACATTAGGTCATTAAAGGCCCGGCGAGGGGGCGTGCATTAGTCTCCATCCAATACCTCGTGTAAACCACTAACATATATTCATTCGTTATTTTCATATATTTTTTCTTTCGTGCACATTCATAGCATTTACCCTTCTTTCTCCGGTTTGGTGGATGGGTTTGCAAGGCCCGGCCACCCATGCATTGACCAAAAGGGGTACATGAATCCCCAGAAGGCACTCAGCGTCCGTTCCCCGCTATCTCCAACGAGGTTTGGCTACACTGTTCATTGGTGGGACTAGTATGAGGGATCCCCGTCGGCCCTTGCCTCCCCGGATAGCCACTCACACTAAGCCCCTGAGCCCCATTCTGTGCATTCGTTCTTTTCTCGCCAAAACTTTGGTAGGGTTAAAAAATAAGGACTTTACGTTCGAAGTCATTTACTCTAGAAAATGACTCTAAATACGTAATATAATAATTTTGGTGTCAAAACATTTCACATTAGGGCATATTTAGGTCATTTAACTAATAGTAGAGAAACCCACCTTAGAAGCAAAAAAGAAGAACACAAGCCTCACGGTCCGGCCTCGTCTCCGAAAGAACCCGAATCTGTGCAAGAAAGTGGTGTAAGACTCAATATGACCAAATAAGACGCTCGACAATGCTATGATGTAATATGAGATGCATAAAAGATCAAATCAATGCCATGGAGATGCATTTAAGTACAAATTCAATCATTCATTCTTCTTTAAAACGTTCGCGTTCATTCGAAGTCATAACTTTCACATATCAATTCAAATCGAGCCAAATTTCATCAATAATCGAAGGTTTCACATTCATTCATTCATTCATTTCATAGCAATTCGAGTAATGAAATCCAAATAACAATTTATAACTCAATTATATTAAATTAGGCATTCAAATCATTTAAATAAATACGGAATTCAAGCAAGCTAAATTTAAATTATTTTAAAAAATCATAAAATAAAATAAAAACTAATTAATCAATTCAATAATTAAAATATATAATATATATTATATTTTATAACTCCACTAAATTACATGCTAATGTAATATATATATATATATATATATATACACACACACACGCAACCATCACAATTCATGCATGCATCTAACTTACAAATATTTATATATATACTACGCATACCACACAAAACAAGCATGCATTAAGACACAAAATACATATTACTCAGCAAGGCAAAGAAATAATAAACAGCAACAGCACATGTAAAGCAGGAAAATTACATAGCAGCAACCTCGCGCGGCCGGAAAATAACTTAAAACGCGCACGGCCATGCGGCCATTTTTTTTTTCCCAAAATTTTACAACACCGAACTTACCGCGCGGCCGTGCCAATTTTTAGTTGAAAACTCGCGAGGCCATGCGGTATTTTTCCAGCAAGGGTCGAGAATAGCGCGCGGCCGCGCGCCTGAAAAGGCTTGGAAGCGCGCAGCCGTGCTGCTGCTTCTCTTCCAAATTTAAAAAACGCACAGCGGCAGTTACGAGCAGGGGAGATGCAAGACTCATCAAAGCAGCACATATCAAGGTCCAGCAACAAATATAAGGCAAATTAACAGCACAAATCAGAAGCAAACTCAGCTCCAAACCAACAAGCAGCAAAGCAACAACACGTGAGCAAGGGAAAAGAACCCATTTTCATTCATTCTTCCAAAATTCATTAATGGCAACATTCATAATTCTCAACTACCAACAGATACAAGTTCATAAATGCAATGAGGGAAGTTAAGTGATCACTTCCAAGCTTTAAAACTAACAAAAGCACCAAGAATTACAAGAGATCAAGAATTCACACCAAAACCTAACTATTCACTCATGCCTTCAAACTCCATGAATGCAAGCTCAAAATTAGAGATGTATGGTGCAAAAAGATCCTTAATGAATGTATAAAACAATCCTAAACCTCTTGAATTGGTTGAAGGTTGGAAGAGATTTGAACTCAAAATCTCCAAGGATGGTAAAGTGGTGAAAATGGGACTGAAAATCTGATGCTTTTGCTGAGTTTTCTCCTTTGGTGAGGGTGAGTTTGGTTTTGAGATATTAGGGGCTGATAGTAGGTTGCGTTAGGTTTCCAAAAAGTCCAACCATGGTTAATTTGGTTAAGTGTGGAGAAAGTTATGAGGAAAATGGCTAAGTGTGGCAATTTTCCAGACGCTACACTTTTCGGTCGAATTTCGGATGTTCAAACGTGTTTAGAAAAATACAAGGCTTGTTCCATTGAGTCCGAATCGTCGATTCAAGCTCAACGGAAGTGACGGAATTTGAATCCGAATTCTCGAGCTCAAGATATCACATACGAAACCAAGGGTGCGCTAATTGCTCATTAGCCCCCGATTTGGTTCCAAAATCGAAATAAAATACATTAACCCATCAAATGAAATCGAAAACACGAAACGAGCACACGTACATGTTCATAACACATGAATTTACCACATACTAAAATTTCACAAAATTTCAGTATCATATCGAATAGAAACGACACGCGGTTACGACACTCATATGCAATCAATTCAAAAATTCAAATACAAACCATTTAATGCTACGCTAATTCAATTTCAATTTTCAATATTCAAATTCCATTTTAATATAATTTCAAAGTCAACGGTTTCATTTTGTAAAATTAATAATAATTAAATTATAAATATAATCCAATTTAATATATTGACATTTTAACATTTTATTATAATCCAATTTCATGTAAAATCACTTATAAATTATTAATTCACGCAATTTGGTAAACACATACGTCATACCTATACGACCGAATGATTAGGGTGTCACAATTAGGGCATATGAGCAAAAGTTGAAATTTTATACAGAAGGTATGGTTTCTGCCAGCAGCAAGGGAACAACCGTTCCGGGCTTTAGTGTAAAATGGGAAGGGCCGTTCCCAGCTACTTGAACTGGTAATCCCGAATACGGGAACGGCCGTTCCAGAAATGAATTGGGACGGGAAGGGTCGTTCTCGTTGTACAGTTTTGGAAAAAAAAAAAGCAGAAACAGGGGAGTTTCGTTGCTAACACCAAAACCACAACAACAATCAACACAACACCACGAATGCATCAGAAAACATGAACAAACATGCATACATACTTAAGGCACCATTAAAATCAATCAAAAATCATCAAACATGCCTTGATCATCATTTTCCCCAAATTTAAACTCATGCTTGATTATAATCATATCATCATAATATTGAAGATATAGGCATGGAATTCAAGTATTTAACTCACAATCATACTTCGAACAACTAATTCTCAAGTGATCACATGCAACCCATAACCCTAGCTTCATGCTTGAATTCAAGAATCCACATATATGCTCATATACCTCAAGTGAAGAAAGGATGAAGATGAAGATGATGATGATGATGATGAGATGATGAATTCTTGATACTTCAAAGATGGTTATGCCTAAATCCTAGCTTAAAGATGAAAAATCCCCTTCTTGGTGCTTCTTGAGAGTTCACCCGAGAGAGAGAGGGAAGCAAATGTGTATGTATATTTGTTCAAATGAAATGAAACAAGGGAATGCAGAGATGTAATGAAATATTACCAATTTACATACAAGTCCCCCAAGTCATTAGTATTACACTTAAGTTCAAGCTTAATAAAATGTGATCACTTAAGTCCATGTAAGTTTATGCAATTAGGTCCATTATTAATATGCAAAACGATCAAATAAGGGCAATCGAGCAATCAAGTCACGTTCGACAATTATTTCACGTATTGATCAAATATAAAATATGCATTTTTTCTCAAGTTTCAAATAAATTCACATAATTATGATTAAGTCTAATGCATGAGAATTTTATAATTTTACCAAGTACGCAATTAATTGATTAATTCTTAATTCTCTCAAACACACAAGTATCGTGTTTTACCTGGTAAACCGAAATCTGAGGTGATATTACTGCCACAGAGTAGTTTGGATGCAGATAGAGATCACCGTGACAACACTAACATGATTATTATGGACTCGAAGAGTGTAGACAATATGGCACGTAGCCAAATATCTTTTTCAGCAGAACTCGGATTACGTGGCTTGAAAAACTGGGACGTTACAATTTATCTGGAGAAATGCATAAAATGCAAAATAGCCACTTATAATAAGAAAAATACCGTATTAACACCCTATCATTTTAAAACTAAAGCTCAGTATCCCCCTTTTTGTCCCATACGCAAATTAAGAGTTCGGTTTAACTTAATGTCCTCCTATAACATATATTTTCTCTCTCGCGCTCCCTCTTGCTTAAGTGACAAAATAATTCCATATATTTTTTTTTTCTTTTTCAATTTTTGCCCAACCGCATTAATTCTCTAAGAATTGTTGGCTCAAGTCTTTGTAGAGGCATCTAGAGATTCGATAGGAAGAAGAAGATATGCTAGGTCTGGTAATTTGCTAGTATTTTGTTCCCATGTCTATATTACGTAGCTATGATCCATAAAGTATATTATTAAACTAGAGCGAGTTATGAAGTCTCATATTTCAGTTAGGAGTAGCTTCAATTAGAATTAAAATCTCAAAAGGACAATATATTTAGGCGCATAAATCTAAATGACACTTGAAACGTGAAAGAATGAAACTCCATAAGAAATACAGGTACTTGTAGATACTAGAATTGAAGAGTTACGACAATATTTTTGCGTATAATGTAGCTATAAATTAGAAGAAAATAAGGATCCAAAATCTGTCGAAGAATACCGATCGAAATATAGATAATTGACCAAAATTGAAAGATACAATTCAAAAAAAAAAAACTAAATTCACTATCTAAACGTGAAGTTTTTGAATTTTTAATCCAAACACCTAATAATATAAAGTAATGAAATACAAGTGAGTATGTATACACAAATGAATGAACGAAATAAATTCCTAAGATATAAAACACGACTTGTGGCATAAATTTTTTTACAAGCTTCCTTTAGTTGATGCAATCACATTTAGACAACTCATTAGTCTGACATTATATGAAAAACTAGATATGAGTATAGTAATGTTACCGTCATATTTATGCGAATCACTAGATAATCAAATTTATATAAAGATTATCCAAGAATTCAAAATGCATGAAGCATGTAAAAAATTTCTCAAGAAATATATTTAATAAATTTACAAAGATTAAAATAATTCAAATTAATTAATCCAACCATTTAAATACAAAATTTTTCATACTAGTAATAGATGTATTTTCATACACCCAACTCAAATATAAAATGTAATTAAACTATTACAATGACTACCTACTACACTTCATTATTTTTAAGAGTTCGGAAACACTCGTGTAAGACTTTTCCAAGTTAATTTAATAAAATCTACTATCATAACATTTAATGAAAATTGCCACGATATTCGAGATCATCTTAGTTTAATAAATATAAAATACTTATTTAAAACGGTGCTCATTTAGTGATTTGTCTGTCAATTTCATAAAATCTTGAAAATAAATTAAGAATATCTTTCATTAAATAGAATACAAAAAATCAAATTCATGTATACATGTGGCACAAGTCCCCCATTCAAAACAAAAGATACTTTCTTTATTTCTATGGCTTCTTGATAAGCTGCGTCTGCGTACACCGTAATTCCCCCTTTCCGCTACTATTCTCCGCATTTCCGCGAAGGTATTGCCTCCCTTCCCTCCAATTCCATCTCCTCTTCACTCCAATTTCATTCACTCAAGATTTTCTTCACTAATTTCTGCGAATCAGATTCTGTTTCAATCTCCTTTTTGGATAATCAATCTAATACGCAGCTTATTTGCCGGATTACACAAATTGGTGTATCAGGTTGCTAATTGGAGTTGTATGACGACGTCTTCGGAGCTGTTCCACAATCGGAGGACGCGTCTCGGTCGGAATTCGGATCCGGTGGGGTTCGGGTCGGATTTCGGTTCTCCGCCGCCGCCCGGCCGGACCAATCGGCGCCACCGCCACTACAGCACTACCGGTGGGAACCACGGCCGCCGGGATAGATTTGATCCCGACGGCTGCGATCCTTTGCGCCGGGCTCTTCATCAGCCGAGACCGGCCGCCGTCCATCGGGCTCAGGTGAGATAATTTGTTTTGATGGTTAAATTTTGTTTTTGTTGTTGTAATTGTTAGAATTGTTGAAGTGTGTTCTTTATTTGGGAATTGATTGCCGGTAGAGATGGTGTTTCTGATGCAAGTTTGATTGTTATTGTTGTGGGTATGTTAGAGGGAGTGAAATTGGTAAAATTTGATGCGTGGAGGGTTTGGTTTCTATCCGTTTTGGGTTACGTGCGTGCAATGTGCCAAAGATGTTTCTTTTGGTACTGGATGGGCGGCATTTTCGATGTGTGGTAGTGGTGCGAGATATTAATGATCCTATGTGGAAGTAATGCAGGAGGGGTTGGTTCCTCCACAGCATAGCTAGATTATGGAACCTCTAGTTTCAAAAGTCAGTTACAAGCTGATACTTTCTCATTGTCTAGAAGTTGATAGTCCTTGGTAGTCGCTTCAATATCAGCGCCATTGTGCCTATGACGATTAGTTCTTGACAAAATGTTCATCGTGCTTTTTTTTCATAGTATTTCTCCACAACGGTTTATCAGGCTCAAGGACATGTGTGTGAATTATGTAGCAAAAAATCAATCTTCACGTGTGAATGTGTCACCTATCAAATGTCTGCATTGGAGGTCTAACGCATACCATAGAATTTTATGTAATTAAAGAAGAAATTGGTTTTATACAATATTTTAGATCTTTGCGAGTTCAATTTATGGTTCTGTTTGTATTCTGTTGAAAGTCAACTGTCCTTCGAGCTTTACGATTTTCTTTCGATTTTTAAATGTTGTTTGACTATAGCATATATGGTGTCTGTTTGACATGCTTTGATTTTTGAGTTTGGATTAGGGGTTTGCACAGTGTGCACATCACTACTTTCTAAGTAATGTATGCTGGAAAATGTTTATTTTGTAAACTCTGAACTTGTAGGAATTAGATAATTTAGTGACATACCAGCCTGTCAACTTGCTATGAATGTCTTGTTGAATTGTAAATCGATTATATCTGGGCTTTTTAGGGTTGACTTCATCTCTTTCCCCCATGCTAGGCATATGTTTTTCTGAATGTAAAGTTCTTCAATCATGCTAGTAATCCAAAAGAAAAAAAATATTCCTGATGCTCTCATTTACTTCTATCAACATTAGGAACGTGAATCAATTCGGCTTGAAGACGGCGGTCACCAATTTTCTCCAGGAAATGTTGTTCATTCTGAAAATCAACTAAATGCACGAGATAGACTTAGTGGGAATGAAAGGCTTCCTGGAGCTGTGATACTTGCTCGAGAAAGGCTTTTGCAAAGGTTGAGAGGTGTAAGTCTCTCTGGTAGCAGGTGGGTTCAGATTTATTAAGCTCCAACCCCCACCAACCAACAAAAATATAATTAGATTCTTTCTGGGACATTAACTATGCTAAACTCATCATAATTGACAACTGAGAAAAATTAATAAACTGAATACATACTATAATACTCAGGCAGTCAATCAGTAAGTCAGTGGCTTTTGTTGAGCCCTGAAACATTAAAAGGTTCTTGTACCTTTTTTCCTGCATCACACGGGCTACCCTAATGTGTCACTCTCCTCGAGTTACTTTCATTTATTGTACCACTTTGTTATTTTCCCTTGCAGGCGTAGTAGCAGGAGTTCATCCAGTAGCCATCGTAATGACATCACAATCAGAGATGAGTTCAGGCTTGTTGATGCTGGAGACTGGGAGACCGAAATATCAAACGAATGGCTTGCTGCAATTGCCCCCTTAACCAATTCCGTTGTCCAAGAAATCAGCAAGAGGCCTCCAGGACTCACTCAAGAAGCTATAAACTGTTTGCCTGTTGAAGTGTTCTGTCTCATAGAGGTAAGTGATGAAAAACAGGGCACGTCAAGGTCATTAAGGGAATGCAGCATATGCCTGGAGAATTTTATCGAGGGAGACGAGCTGATACGCCTTCCATGTGGGCATAGGTATCATTTTTGTTGCTTGGATCCCTGGGTACGGACGTGTGGAGACTGTCCGTATTGTAGGAGGGCTATTAATGTAACTTTATAAGGAGAGTAGAAGTGGAACCCAGAATGCTAAGATATTTGAGTGTTTACTCTCTCATGCTGTATTAGTTTTTTCTTGATTTTAATCTCTTTTCTCTAGAGAGGGAAGTTTGAGTGTTGATTTGTTTTGTTTCTATCTGATGTTGTATGTAGCTAGGACTAGAAGATTGTAAATTGTCTTTGAGTTGACTGTGGAAGATGAGAAGATGACTATCATTTTTATGTATTCGTCATGTGTAAAGAACCTTTCACGGCATAATTGTGATTTTCATGCAACTTGCCAGTTGACTGTATATGCTTGTTAAATACAATGCATACCCCTAATTCTGGTTTAATGACACAAACCTATTTGGAGGTAGGAAAAATTACAAAATCTTCCTTAATTCGAGCCCAGTTCGAGAAATTATAAGATTTTCCTCTCGTCATATCTCAACGATTGACCCAGCACATACATACGATTATATCTACGAGTTCAAAATCGAATAGTGATCGGTAAGCAGCCGAGAGAAAAACGAGTTCTGACAAACAATTCGAGACGATTTTATTAAACTAGTCCTTGCGATTTCAGTAAAATTGCAATTAGGTCAGCATCAACGTAATTAGCCAAATTAGAAAACAGTAAAATAGTCTGATATTGTGAAACATGCATGTCCCATGCTCTGATAGGGGCCCTAAACCATGATAAGCACCACTCATTCCTCTCCATTCGTAAGCATGCACACATTTCATTTACATATTTAATAGACTTATAAACTACCAATCCTGTGGTTCAACATTTGAATGATTCGATAAGGAGGAGGATGGCGCATTAAAGAATAAAATAGCTAGACTAGCAACCACTTGAAAGCCACATTTATGTTTGAATGCAGGTGTTGGATTCTGGGAGGCAGTTTCCGGGGAAGTTTTTAGTCGGGAAGACGAAGAAGATGAAGAAGAGCCCGTACGGTCGCACTGATAATAAAGTCCATCCATACTGTAGGCTTTGTTTTGCATGGTAAGCAAATTAGAACCCTCTTTGAATGATTCAAACATGAGCAATTTCTTGAAAGCAGCCTGGGGAGACTTGACCGACCACCTGCTTGGTAAATTCCTGGATTCTTGCAAACCAGTCCATTCAAATTAGCCGTCACGAATTAAGACTCTTTTTGTCCCGTTCTCATTCCGCTCTTTCTGCTCCCCGTTTCATATTTGATATGCACGTCGGAGAGGGTGTTTTGATATTGATTTACTCGTATCGCTTATACGTTAGTAAAATCGGAGATAGAAACAAAAAAGTTTTACGAGATATTTTGAGTATGATAGTGATGGATATAGTAGGTCGTGGATCAATTTTTGTAGTCAACAACACTCCGAAATAAGCGGTGAAGACGAGGATTGTTCTAAGAAGATGGGGTTTGTGCGCCCCTTGTAGACTTGCCTTTTTGAAAATTTTTGTGTGTGCAGTTTTCCATTAGATATTGTTGGCATTTACGTATACAAGTGTAGTCATTTCATCTTGCTTTCTTTTATGTGCACTTCAAAGGCATAATCGCGTTGGCGTTTGGGTTGCTCAACCATAACGAACGTGTTCCTTAGTATGGGGTACAAGGCGTGGCTGAGGCCTAGTAAAAAAGATGCATTATATTTTTATGTATTTTATCAAAATTAATTATTGGATAATTCTAATTAAAATCTGATTAATAACGAGAGAGAAAGTTGTTCTACTCTTATTGTGTTGTCGATGAAAAATTTAAGGAGAGTAGTCAATCAACTAATAAGAGTGATGCACTTTGATTAGATTCTGCTGAATCGGATCTCCATTAGAATTTTTCATCACTACTAATTTCAGATTTTTTTTGTAGTATATATTATCACATGGGATTTATTGGATACATAACTATGTAAAATATATCAAAAAATTGGGTAAATATCACCTCTGAATTTCAGGGGGAAAAAAGTAAATCGACGTAAATATTTAACCCTCTACGTATCGCTATGAGTACGTTATTGAGTTTTAATATCTTTGCTTAGGAGAATATTATCTCCTTAAATAAGAAAAAATTAGGAGATTCCACAACATCTTAATTCGGGCAAGGAATCCTCTACTAATCCTATTATATTAATCATAAAATTAATTTACAATTTCACTTAAACAGTTAAACTAGATAATCCAAAGATTCTTTCATGTCAGCATAAAAGCAATTATACAACTAAATTTAAAAATGAAAAGGACAAATTATAAAACGAAACACAATAATTACTAAGAGTCGCATCTGAAATTAAGGTAGAAAAAGACTAAAGAATAATCACAATCAATAAAGTATATGGTTCTACTGTGTCAATCGCATGAATGGAAGTACAGTCGAGATGGGCCATCTCAACCGTGATTAAGAAACTTAGGTAAAAATAATCTTTAATGACTTACTTTAACAAGACTTGTCCTAATTCTGTTTTCTCTTTAATGGTCAATAAAGTGTGTGGAAAAATTGGGCAGCTTATCTTTCTTTTATACTACGATTCATATTATAACAGATATAGTTCCGCCATTATCGAGTAGAGTATGGAATAACTTGATTTGATTCCAACTAAAATTTATGGTTGGAGTGGTACAATTGGGTAGATAATTGTATTATGTTTACATTTTAGATATATATTGAAAATTTTACAAGAAATCCAATCTTTTATATCAATATAAGTTAAAATTAGCACTAAATAATCAAACATGAATTACATGAAATGATATTATATTTTGAATGATCGAACTCGAGTTCAGTTTGTTGATGTAGCTTGAGGATCATGTTTGATCATTCAAGAATTTATATGTTAGGGAAACTGTTCGATTTGGAAATAATGAGACAAGGATGAATAAACGTGAGATTAAGCCAAGTTGGGAGAATGGGGTTGAATCTCAATTTTAGCTCACCGATGCTCAAGTCGAAATCTCGCTCAAATAGAGAAATATTAGATTTAAGTGCGCTCAAAAGATAATAAATGTATTTACCAATTAGAATTAACACGAGGAGTATTTATAACAGAACTCATATGTATGAGAAGTACACCTTTTGAGGTGCATTACATGCGTTCATATGGTCAATTTAAGATATATTTAATATGATTTGCGGGTTCACTCTATTCAGCGCAATATGTGGAGAACATAATGAAGATAGGACATGTGTTCTGTTAGGTAATTTTGCCTGTTTATGAATTCATAACCAATCCACCGATAAAACTGATCAGGCGCCCTGGTCGATACTGGGAGCATTGGATATTATTCACATATCAAGATTGTAGATTTCATGTGCACACCACGTAGATCCATAAGTGGGGTGATAGGCGCTGACCAAGGACGTGTCGATCCATAAGTGGGGTGGTAGGCGCCGATCAAGGACGGGTCTAATAGACGGGTGAACGTGACGCCATGTGGCAAGGCGGAGCCATGCCACATCGCTCTTATTGTAATGTTTTTACCATATTGTATTTAATATTATATACGGTTATATGTCTTAGTGATTGTCATTACTTTCATATCATGCATGTGTTATATGTTGCTCCTCGTTAGTGACAACAATAAATAGTCATAATTTTTTTTTAAGGTATGCAAGTCCTGCGCCTATTCTCCTTTCAATCTAAATATGTAATTATTAGGATTTAATGCCTCCATTCAGGTCAGAGGTTCTCATCCTAATATGTGGATCCAAGTCAAATCCATGTATATTTATGCAAAATCCATCCAAAAAAATCACCCAATGAAATAATCTATATTCACACACAACCAAACATGAACCCCACAACAAGAAATTTAGTAATTAGTATTGCTTTTTGGTTGAAGTCAACACCAAATTACTCCCCCCACCAGTTAACTACTTTATGACGACGTGTTGAGCGGGTAATAACTAATGACATGTATTAGAAAAATGATTAGTGAAAAAGAGGAGTAGAACTCAGGTATTAGAGACTGATTTCAGAGAAGATACAAAACAAAGTCGACATCTTTTGATTTAAGAGAAGTTGGAAATTTAACAAATCAAATCTATAAGGATAGAAATAAAACAAAATTGAGAGTATAGGAATGATGCAAATATCAGATAATATAGATTTGAGTCGATTTATTAGATAATATAGATTTGAGTCGATTTGATGGTAAAAATTAAATTTTTTATAGATCGACCACGACCATCATTTTTTTATGCTTTTTAGGGTGTTTTTTCGTCTTCCGTGTGAAAATTAGTTTTCGTCTTTCATAGGAAAGTTAAATCTCGTGTTTAGAGTTTAATTTAGTTTTCTTCATGAAAGTTATGCCAACTTGTTACAATTCTCTTATTTTTATTTAGTATGAGACTAATATGTTAATTCGCATGGGTAAGATTTTTGTATATTCTACTCTCATAACAAATTATTTGCATTCGTACTTGATGATTTCTCTATCTAATTTATAATGGTTTCGCATTAAAAAATAAATTTATAATCTATATACGGTGACTTACCAATTACCATCAAGGATAATAGTGTAAAGCCAAATTTCACAATAAAATAAAGTTGACATATAACTTGAAAAGAGCAATTCAAGATTCTATTCATACATGATAAATCAAGGACGGATTTCA
>JBBMKE010000011.1:15580611-15596710 GCA_037834125.1 Lippia alba | reverse complement strand
GATATCAAACTTAAAAGAAATATGGATAAGATGAATAAGAAATATGGATATCAAAATTAAAAGTGAGGGTATTTTGGAATTTTCTAGGCTAATAATCAGATACATTTCATACCAAACATGATATTAAGTGATATGGAGTACCACAATAATTCATCTAAAATTATACCAAACATGATATTAACTATTTCCAACATAACTTAATATGCTTTAATAGGCCCGAAAATTATTAAGTCAATTTAGCATCAATTGGCTACCAAACGCTTTCATACAGAAAGAAACGACAATGTCAAGCTGGGCATAATATTCAAATGATGTGGGACATCCCGCCAGGGACACTATGTAGCTTGGGAACTGTTTATGGTTTGAGGTAGACTATGTTTTAAAAGTGGTAGGCGTGTTTTAGAAAAAAAAAAATCAAAATAGATGTGTAAAAGTAATGTAAATTCTTTACGTGAAAAGATTATGTAAATTCTCAAACCTCACCAAAGGTTTGTGTAATTACACGAAACCCAAGGTATGTCATCGTAATTATTCTTATAATTAATTAGTGCGGGGTTTGTGCGGGTTTCTTGTTTATCTGTATGTGAGAGAGAGAGATGATTATTCTCTTTCTCATTTGATTTAAATGGTTAAAAAGTATTTAAAAAGAAAAAGAAAAAGTTAATCAAATTGGCGAAATCCCTTGAAACACCAAGCACCATAAGCTCGAAGATAGGGGAAAATAAATCCATTTTTGTCCCCCACATTCGAAGTGAGGTCAACTAACCTTCCATAAGCTTGAGATGGGGAAAAATTCATCTTTAATTTGTCCTCTACGTTAGAAAGTTAGGTTAGATTTAGTCCCCTAAATCAAATTTTGAGAACAATTTTAGTCCTTCCATTAGATTTTTACAAGTTTTGCCGTACACTGTTAGGACTTGGGATATTTAATTTGGACGAAAATTGTCTTTGAAACATTGAATAACCCTTTAAAACCCCTCACACTTTTCACTTCTAACATTCCATTTTCCTCGTAATTATGTGTTATATACTAGAAATAAATGAAGTTCAAAATTTTTTTGTGCAAAATTCATTCAATATACGGCCAAAATAATAATTACAACATTACATAGATGGCCGAAATATATTAGTATTCGATATTCACTGCCAAAATATTTGAACATTTTATTTTCATGCATGATACACTAGGTCAACGGTAGATGACAGGGTTTTGCATGGAAATAACGGTCTCATAGTTTGGGAAGGAGCACACAGTTTAACTTGGGAGGAAATTTTGAAATTGACTTTTGTAGAAATAATGAGAAATTTCAGTCAAACTTACATTAATAATTTGGTATATTATTTGTACGTTGGAAAAATTCAATAGTCTTGATACCCTTCTGTTGAATTCGGACAATTCAAAGTAAATGGTGTAGAAATGTAATGTAAATTTTTTAAATAAAAGGTTTTTATAACTTTTCAAACCCCACGAAAGGTTTGTGTAATTAGACCAAACCCAAGGGTATGCAGTCGTAATTATTCCTAGAATTAACCAATGCAGGTTTGGGCTTGTTCGTGTGTCTGGGTAAGGGGGTAAACGAATACCAAACAGATGAAATATATAATTACAATATTCTTATTCATTTATGATTTTGATGGATGTAGATAATATCTTATTATATGGAAATAAAGTGGAGCCGCAATTTCAAACATGGACCTGCAATAAAAAATCATGGAATGGGTTCTAACTCTATGGATCAACAATAGAGGTGAGCCCAATAGCTAATGCAGTCTAACAAGAGAAATATTGTAGCCAACCTAAAGAAGTGGGCAAGGAGACTCTCAAATTCGAAGGTGGGGTCACGTGTCCAAGAATTCCGCAACAATTCAGCACCTTTTTTTTTCTTTTTTCTCGAAAACAGGGCGAAAGTGAACTAATACGCGTTTAAATCTTTTGCAGTGAACTAATACGCGTTTAAATCTTTCGCAACACAATACGAAAAAAACAGCTTGCAGTCTTGCACTTTCTGTTTGTGAGAGAGACGAGAGTGATTATATCGGGCCAATTCCATTATTTTGGTCCAGACAATAAATCCCATAAGCCTACCGGAAGAAGCCCAATGGAGAAATGATATTTGGAAATATAGGCACACTCTGTCTTTGCATGTTTAATGAAAAACCCACAGGAGGGAAATCTGCAAAAAGAATATAAATCTCTTTTCTAAATTTGTTGGACTTTATCTCTACAAGAATAGGAAAGAAAATATCTTTTCTACAACTCTCATAGTCTTATAGAAATGATACACAAAGCTTTTAATAGAAATCTCATTTTTTTCTCTTACTCTAGAGTCTAGTCTCTTCCGTTGCCATTACTTTACCTTAATATCTTACCGATTTTATCAATTACTTCATCTGAATGGTACTGCCTTAATATCAATTACTTCCTCTGAAATCTGAATACCGTACTAACTTAGTTCAATGACAATTTGCAGGTCTATACCCACTTTATTTTTCCCACAAGTTCTCGTCATTTTATTTTCCTCACAAGTTCTCCTTGACGAGTAACCAAATTCTGAGCAAAAGCGAGAAGAACCCAAATAAATTTAGTGGCGTATCCAACGGATATTTAAAGATTAGATATCGATCTTACTTACTATCATATTCCTATCCGTTTATAATTCGAATGTTTATAATCAAATACAGATAATTTTATCCAACAAATATTTAAATGGATCGAATGTCTTATTATCATATCATTATTCGTTTATAATCAGACACAAATAATATTCTTTTAAAATGAATAATATTTTCTTTAATCACATTTAAACACATCCATATATCGAATTTTCGAATATCCATTTACAACCGTACGTTCGAGAGATAGATCCTAGTTGTTGCCCACCTATCTGCTTTAGAGGTGATGGTCATTATCTTTCTTATTCGATTTTAACAAAATATGTTATCAAATTGGTGAAATCCCTTGAAAAAACTAACCTCCATAAGCTTGAAGAAGATGCATCAAATTCAAGATTCACGGAGGGAACATACTCATACCTACAAACTACTCTAATAATACAGCATCTCTTCTTTTTTGTTGAAGGGTAGTAAATACTTTCCTAGAATGTGCAAATGTCATCCAAATATCCAATCAAGCAGTGGGTTATAAACAAGGCGACAACAAACGTTCAACTTCATTGAAATATTGATAATCACACAACACTTTTTTCACAATGCAACACCAACTCACAGAAATAAACTTCCCTTTACAAGACATGCTAAAAATACACACAACAACAGCTTCATTTCAGGTGCTATTATTATTCCCTTTCTTTGACATACACCAAAATGATTAACAAAAGATGTGCAACCATTACCATATGACACAATAAACAGGAAAAACAGATACACAACCAAAAGAAACAAGAATTACATACTCTTGATCACCAAGCTCACAACGAACAGGGACCGAATGAAATCAAGGAACAATCTTATAAGCTTTCGCCTTATCAATCCACGAAATGAACGAATTCTTCGAATTCCTAAACCCAAGAAACCCATGCTCCTTACTTTTGTTCATCGTATCCAGTACACCCGGATGCCCAAGTATAACATCAGCAAACCACCAGTTCCCAACATCCTCCAACTTAGTAGGAGTCAAACCATTCTCCCCCACAATTTCATCCCAAACTGGACCTTTATCCTTCATCAACTCCCCCAATGTCAGCTTCTGTCCTTCTTCATACTCTCCACATTCCACCCCAAACTGCTCAGCCAACACTTTCCAGAATTGCTTCCATGTAAAAACATCGCCATTCGTCACATTGAACGCCTCATTCTTCGCATAAGGATCCACCGCTGCCCATATCTGATGCTCAGCAATCAAATCCGCATCAGAGCAATCGGAATATCCATCCCACGCCTGCTTACAACCGGGAAACCTCAAAACTGTCCCCTCATGTTTACATATAGCAGCATACACACACAGAGTCCCCACCAAATTCATCAGGCTATAAGGCGAAAACCCGAATATCGTGCTCGGCCTATGCACGGACCAAGTCAACCCCTCTTTCTTCTCAACTTCCTTAGTCAGAACGTCTTCAAGTGTATAATAAAAATTGATATAATCCAACCGCGGCAAATCCTCAGTATACGGAGGATCATGGGGTTTTATCTTCCCAAAAGACTCAAAGGGCCCCAAATAATGCTTCCTCCCAGTCTGCAAGCAAATGTGCTTCAAATTAGGGCAATTAGGGATCACCGCATCAAGCACATTCTTCAACATTCTGCCATTGACTTCACAATTCTCGGCCTCCGTGGATCTACTAGCCCAGGTGACATAAAACACATGAGTGATGTCTGCGAGAGGCGAAAGCTTATCATGTGCGTCATCGGCGTCGGAGATATCGCACTGGATGTAGTTGATCGGATGGTCTTCGTTCCAGGACGGCCGGGGGCGGCGCGCCACGCCGTAGACCTTCCAAGGACCGCCGGGAGTGTCGGAGAGGGGAAGGATCTCCGCCAGGCTGTTTCCGGCGATTCCGGTAACCCCGACGATTAGGGCTACACTCTCGTGCCTCAATAGCGGCTCATCTTCCTCCAATTTTTTCTGTTTCAATCGATTGAAGCATCAAATTAAACGAATTCTCAACAACTACTACAATGAAACAATAATTAAAGTATGCAGATGTATGTATGCGTAAAATGAAAATCACCTTAGCAGCGCCGATAGCTCCAGCCCACCACCAGCTCATCTTCAGCCTGAAAGAATCAAGATTAAACTGTGCGTGTGAGTTCCAGTAAAGTGGCGGTGATTCAGGGTTTGATCCGAAGGAAGACGGTGGAAAGAAGAGTTGAGAATTTTGTCTGTTTGGTATACATGACAAAAAGACGAAAGTTTATCAATCTATCTATTATATATGTGTATATGCATATATTAGCCGGCAATTTTCAAAGCCCAAATTTTCTTGGACTTTATAAAGATACTAGCTTATAAGACCGCGCAATGCGTGGCAATATATGTCCGGTAGTATAAATTATTAATAAAATTATGGAATATACATATTTTATTATTTAGTAGCTCATATATCATACATTTGTGCTCATTAACTCATTAAGTTTATTATTAAAGAAATAATGTCTAAAGATTGCATGTCTTAAATTATACATGTAGCTTATTACACATTAATTTGCATAAATAGCTTATTTACATCAGTTTGTTGAAGTACAAAATATATTATCATAGGAACATTAGAAGTGCCACAAACCAATTGGAATTATAAGTTATCTAAATAATTATTATATTTACAGAAGACTGAAAAAAATTTCAACTTCAACATAGATTGAAAAGATTTTCAACTTCAACATAGATGTAGAGGCCAGAAAGTCTGAAAATAACAAAAAGACGAAAGTTTATCAATTTATCTTCCTCGTAATCCCATTAAGTGCAAAAGATAAGAGTATATCTAGCAAAAAAGTGGATTGGGTAAAGCAATTTCAAGATGGAAAAATAAAAAAGAACTCTACCAAAAAAAATTACTCAAGAACTATCACATCACTTTTTAGGTTCTCTTCTCAACTAATTGCTCTCATACTTCGATTCTGATCTGGAAAAATCAACTAATTATACAAAAATGAACTAAATTTGAAATTTTGAAATAAAAGATGCTAAAAGTGAATAAATTCATACCATGGAAACACAACAAGCAAATGCCTCATTCGTAGATGTCTAATTTGAAGTCTCAAATATCAATAGTATTGAGAATAAATCATGATTAGAATTCAGAACTATAACAGAAAATCCACCAAAGAGTGATCAATGCATCAATGTTCACTTTAAGAGAAATAATAAAGGCAAGAATGGCAAGCTCCTAAATATCTGTTGAAAGCCTTATAAAGGGACAGTAACATATTGCTGAAAAATAGAGTATTTCATTAGCAATACACAAAGTAACCAAAGGAGAAAAAGAATGACAAATATTAGGGAAAAAAATCAAAAGTGCTTACCGTTGTCATTTTTGTTTGCTGCTTAAGATGTCGTGGAGAATCTGTGGAAGGGGAAGGAGAAACGAATTCTACTCTGGAAGGTTTACGAAGGGTCGAAGACTCATCTGCTTGGGAAGAAACAGAAAAATCAATGAAAGAAGAAAAATAAGGGAGGCAAACGACGTCGTTTTATTCGGAGAAGAAATCATCCCCTACTGCCAAGATATTCTGCAACCGGATGACGAAAACTTCCCAACCGCACTTATATATATAGGTAAATAAATAAATAAATGAACTAAAATGTGAATAACATTTTTATTGTTTGCAACTATTCAAGTAAGATTAAATTATAAAATTACCAATATTGAAGTTGCGGGAGAGAATTGAGGGATAACATTATTAATTTTATGAAGTTAATTTCACTTATAAAATATTAAGAATGGAAGTAAAGCAAAATTGAAATTCGAAGGTATTATTATTTGCCACAGGATTCACATAGCTCATTATACAAAATTTTAGGTTGAAGGAACGACACTCCAATTCCTTATCAATTCAAGATAAGGAATATTTCTGGCTTAACAAACACTTACAAATAGTTTATATTGCACCTCATTCAATGAAAAAATGTAATGAGTTAAAAGTCCTACTAGAATGGATTTATTTGTAATTTACCAATTTTGGAATGGTAGATTATATAATATTTTAATTTAAAAGGATATAAATCGTAATTATATATTCTCGCAATGATATATAAATATAAAAATATTCTATTTTATATATTAGAGAGGGATATATTAGTGGGGTATCTTTATGTAGTCCCCTTTGTATTATGGTGCTTACAATTATTTTTTTGAAATTAAAAATTCTGGATTTCAATATTTATGCTTATCGTGAATCGTAATTTCTAAATTTAAAAATAAAATTAGAATTGGTCTGGCCGAAGTTGAACTTCAACGTGGATGCCAGAAACATGTTGGACAGTAAGTCTGAGTGTCGTGGTCAGGGTCTCGTGATGGATTTATTTAAAATAAAAGTCAAAAATACAATTAATTAGTATAATTCATAACTATGTAACTAGAAATTCCGTTCGTGAATCGTGAGTCTCCCAATACACACCTAACAATAGTTTATAGTTTCTATCCACAGAATACAGTAAATTCTTATTATATTGATGTGTGGTGAAATTTATTTATTTATTTTATTTTTAATGCATACACCCAAAGTGGCTAAAACAAATTCAAATTTGTGATAATTGTTCGGACGAAAAAACTTTTAACTACTTGAATTAACTATTGCTGACTAATGTGTTGTGATACTTCAATCCTATCACGGCCAATTATGGATGCACTTACAATGTATGTAGCCTTTTTGAAGTTGCTAGACGGAGACTTGAATGGAATCGATGGATTTATGGTACATATTGTCTAAGTCAATCTGAGAAAACATAATTGCATATTATTTTCACAGCAGGAGTGTTGTCTGGATGCCACCGTCAATAATACAAACAAGCATTGCCATGTGGAAGCTTGGAGGACTAGGCGTTCCAAGCAGGGGAGCCAACGATTGTTCCAAATAGTGTAGTGTGTATCAGAAATGATTGTACTTACATATCCCCACAAGGGCGTGCTTTGTAATATTTGGATTGTGCATTTCAACTGTAAAGTGTTGCTTGATTGTTGGATTATGACTCATCACTTATACGATTGCTTTTTCTAAATTTATATATGAAGGGGACTCCTTAAAAACCTCTCAATTATTTAGAACATTTTTGTTTAAAAAAAAAAAGAAATTGAATTAAACCTAAAATAATGTAACCTAACCATTCTACACTTGTCCTCCATTTTCATCCTCATTACCAAGGGCGACACCACTTGTAAAAGTGCAGGGTAAAATGACCTTACTAACTTTAATTTTTTATTATATATTTAATTATTTATCTGTTTCTAAATTTGAAAATTTAATGATCCCACATTACACAAATAAAAGTTGTATTGACTTTGTTAAATTTAACCACTTGTTACTCATGGTCGGGTTTGTTTCCAAAAGAGAATTATAAGTAGATTGGCAAGAGAAATTTTCATTTAGCGATATTGTCCAAATTCCTCGGCTTGTATCATGTCCAATGTCCAAAGAAATGGGCAATTGTTTGATGCTATGTACCACACCCAACCAAGGCCCAAGGGTGTGTGTAAAATGCTGAGGTCCCATTTCCCTGTTCATCAATGATATCAACGACGAACAAAAACTCATCGTTAATTAATCTCAATTTCTGTATGCATATCACAGAGCAAGCCATCAGCTATCCCTTAGAACATGGCTAAAGCTATTTACAACTCTCTTAAATTTCAATAGCCAACGGGATTTGGACCATTTGACTATATCTTAGACCAAATACCACATACCTAATAAAATTTAAAATTATCTAGTGGGACCCCATGCGTCCATGTCAGCAGTCAGCACTTATGACAAGTGATATGTCCAATAATATTCCTTGGACAAATTAAATATAATTTAATTAAATTAATTAATTAAAAAAATTATATTTAAACTATTGACACTTATCTAAGTCATACACCATATCCCGTTTCATGAACTTTTAAGAGAGTAAATCACAACTCTCTATAAGAAAATCACAACTCTCTATAAGAAGTGACTCCGCTTCTAGTTCACATAGGCAAAATGTTTCTCAATGCAACTCACCGTTTACTACAGATGGGACCGTTCAATAGCTCTAACCAAATCGTAATTTGTTTTTCCCTTTGAACCTACAACCAGGGGTAGACTAAGTTATAGGTATGATTACCATCAATCACTTTGGTTTAGGTGATTTAAGTTTCATACCCTTGTAGTTGAAGATACTAAATCTCTCGTAAAATAGATCAGTCAAATTCTTATTTGACCTCACATCTTGTATTAATTGTCTCACAAATGCATGTTTTAGACCAATGTGTCTAGACTTACCATTATAAAGTGACTAATGTGTCTAGACTTACCATTATAGGTACCACTGTACGCTTTGCGGCTTAATATCTAGACTTACTATTATAGGTACCACTATACGCTTTGCAGCTTAATTCCCAATTTAGGACGAATCTAGCCCAAGAAGACAAGCTCTAGGCTCGGAAGTTCCCATCAAACACCACAATCACTCAAGCCCGACCCATGGCCCCGGCCTGTGTACAGGCGGTGCGGTGCACCGCACCACATATGAGACCATCAGTCCTCTCTTGAATTCCACAATTTAATAACATACACAACATATTAATTTGTAAAACTGTCTACTTTATGTTAATCTTCTAATGTGGTACAAATCAAGGCATAACTTTCCAAACAACCTTAAGTCTTCAACATTTACCCAACTTTGGGTATATGTCCCACAACCACCCTACATATGAAAATTATAATCACCAACAAATAGTGTAATTTATCGATTCGATATTATGTTAGTTTAATCAGAGATTTTATATTCGAATTTTTAAATGTGTAGTTATCACTAATATGAAAAGTTTTACCATATATGTTAATGGTTCGACTCACACTACAAGAAAATTTGATTTTAGCAACAAAATTATCAGTGACCATAGTAAAATGGTTGCTACACATATACATACAACAACCAAAATTTGTTTGGTTGCTGGATGTAAGTTGCATATATAATTCAGCGACCAATCAATATTTGGTAGCTATAGTTAGATGGTAAATCTAGAAAATCATGGATAATAATATAATGACCAAACTTAAATATTTTAGCAACACTTATCAGTGGTCACTGTTGAAAATTGCCAATTACAACCAAATTATTGACCAAATATTAACAGGTCACTACAAGTATTTTAAGTTACCATTGGCGACCAACAAATTGGTTGGTAAAAAGTACTCTTAGTAACCAATTTTAATTGGTAGGATTACGGCTATCAACAACATTAGTCATATGCAAGTATAATAGCAATGAAACAATATTAATTATTATATTTATTAATTAAATATATATATATATAAAAGAAATTCTCATTAAGTTTGTAAAATTTGAAAAGTAAATTTATGCTATTTGAACATTTAATTTCTTCATGACTCAATAATTAATATAATATTAAAAGAAGTATTAAAAATCTTAAATGTCATCGTAGCATTATAATCTTATCCAACATAATTAAAAATAGGGTATTGAATTTATATATTATCTTTTGAGGAGTATCATTTAAAACACAAGCAATTTTCCTCCAATATAATTCACGCTCTCAAACACAAACGTTGCATATTAAAACATAGAAAAATAATAATAATGAGATGTACATGGTGTAAACCAATTGGACTAAATTGCCTTCTTCGTTGCCAATTGACAAATTAATGTAGCAAGTGGCAACGATAATACACGATGCAAAGCATTTCTCAATATAAGGCAAATTGATTTTTCATCAACAAATAAAGAAGAAACGAGAAAACAATTTTGTATGGAAAGAGGCAATTTGATTTAGAAGGACAAAAAGAAAACAAGGCCGAAAGGGGGTGGGAATAATGAATCTGTGAATAACATCGTTGAGAAGATATGAAGAAGAAATGTGGTTAAGTGGTTTCATAATGCTCACAGTTTGACAAAAATTGGACACTCCTAATTTGCTCATTACTTTTTAAAGGGAGGAAAGAAGATTTTGGAGGTAAATAAAAAAAGATTTTGGAGGTAAAAATTTGCGCCAAATTTGTTTATTTTAGAAGTGAAAATTAGAGTCAATTTTTAAGTGAAAATTTTTGGTACCAACCAAAATTTGGCGCAACTTTTAACAAAACATAAATTTAGTTTCCATTTCTTCTTTATTTATTAGGACAATAAATATACAATTCTCTAGACTATTTCATAATATGATATAATTGATAAAAGAAAATGACTAATTAGATTTGTCCAAATTGTGCCCAAGTGAATTCTAGTTTAAATAATTTTTCACAAAATAAAATTTAATAATTATTTTTTGTGAATGGTTTCAATAATAATAATAATAATAATAATAATACAAGACAAATATTTAAATTATTGATACATTATCCTTAAATAAAAATTGAGGATTAATTGTTGACATACCCAAATCTTGTGGGGATTTTCCGCATTATTCTTCAACGTTTACTTATTATTTGCTCATCTCATGTTGTGATCTATGCAGCTGAAGTGTGTAATCGTCATTCCAGCATAGAATAATCTCATAAAGGGTGGTTTGCTTAGTGCTCATCAGACTAAAACCTTTGTGTGTTTGTTTTTGCTTATAAGATTCTTATGTAAATTCAATCGTAGTTAATATGATTTTGGATGACTAGATTTGGCATATGGTTGCACTACTAGAAAACATGGGTTTAGCAACCGAAAATTTGCAACCGAAAAAATCAGTTGCAAATTCGACCAGTTTAACAACCGAGTTTGCAACCAAAAACTGCAATTTGTCCATGTCTTTGCAACCGAATATTCGGTTGCTAAATCGGTAGCAAACCTTTTGCAATCGAAGTTCGATTGCAATATCAGTTACAAAAAAGGTTGAATGGTCAACATTTTTTAGTGTATTTGCAACAGACAATTAGGTTGTTAATTCGGTTGCAAACTATTTGTAGCCGAATTTCAGTCGCTATTTCAATCAAAAAAAGAATGAAAACAGTCAAAGCGGATCAAAATATTTGCAATAGAAAATTCGGTTGCAAAATTGGTTGGACAAAAATTGCAACTGAAACTTCAATTGCAAAATCATTAAAAGTAATTACAAAAATATTTTTACAACAGAATTTTCGGTTGCAAAATTTCGAATCAAGTTATTTGTTTTTACTTAAAATTTGCAAGTTGCAATAATTCTTTTCATTTATTTTTATTAATAAAAACAAAATAAGTAATAATTTTTTAAAAAGATGTGTTGCTATTCGGTTGAAAAATCGCTTGCAAATTTTTTTAAAAAATTTTCTATTTAATATATATACATAATAACATTATGATTATTAAATCTTTTAAATCATACTGTAATATAAGTTTTCAATTAAAATGATAATAAATGTTATAATATATAATACATATGTAATTTTAAAGTGGAAATAAGTTAATTAATCATAATTACTTATATATCTTGCTCATATTAGTTATAGTAGTACTAATTAAAATACTAGTGTAATTATTAATGGAAATTATATGATAAAGTCTAACTAAAAGTTATGTCTACATACATATATACATATACGTGTGTACTATATACTATATATAAATTATGTTATAATATAAGTTTGTTAAAATGAAGATATATGTTATATATATCATATAACATATATGTAATTGTAAAATGAAAACTAGTTACAATTTATCAGTTATATTGTTTCGTAAGATGTGAAATACATACATAATAAATCATTCACTTGTTTATACAATATTATATAACATATATGACATTTAAGAATTTGACATTGCACACGACAATACATATAATGTGCAAATTAATTGTAATTTCAACAAGATTAGTCTAATTAATGTAAGTCAGTTAAGTTATAATTAATATAATATATTAGTAACCACACACACTCGATACATGAGCACGAAAAATAATATTATTATATTAAAATTTTTATATTAATAATTATTAAATAGGCCCGATGTTTAATATAATAATATAGATAAAAATAAATTAAAATATAAAAAAGGATTAGAATCATAATAGTTAAAATAAAAATAAAAATTAAAAATATAAAGAAGAAAAAAAGAATATAAAAAAGATTGACATGATGTATGAGAATATTGTAGTTAAGAGATTATACATAAATAAACTAAAAGACAATAAAGAGAAAAAATTAAAGTTAAGAGATAATATATAAATAAATTAAAAAAATTAAAATTAGGGAAAGAAAAAAAAAGAGTCGAAGATAGTAAATATTTTAAAAATTAGAGACAAAAAAGAAAATAGTTCAAGAGTCGAAGACACCAAGACAATTTCTATCTACCCATAACAATTAATATAACAGTATATAGTTGCTGATTTAAGTTATCTCTGCCAGTTGTGGGACATCTGGTTGTCAAAAAAAAGTATAATATAATATATAGTTATAAGTCCTTTTTTTTGGTTGAAAAGTTATAAATCAATTAAATAGTATTACAGATGGCCATGTCCGTTAATTTCTATAATATAGAGATATTTACATTTATGGTAGATATTATACATGCCTATGATACTGATCGTGTCAAAATCCGGCTATGTACGTGAATGACAGATTAGGACTCCGAATCACTCAAGAATTTATAACGTGGAAGGACTCTGATGCTTTCCTTAGCTGAAAAAGGATGGAACAAACGTGAACTTAAAGGCCAAAAAGGGGAATATGGGGTTTGGACCTTTTTTGGCACTCCGACGCTCAAGTCAGGGACTAGTTCTGGGTCGAGAATGCGAAAGTGAGTAGAGAGTTCAGAATATGAAGGAAAGCTTACCTCCATCTCACAGAGGAGATGGTTTATATAGGTGAAGGGTCATGGCCACTGCGTGTGAGTACACAACCCTTGAGGTGTGGATCACGGTCTGTTGAGAGAGGGCAGCGATGGTGATCGGAACAGTGTTTTCGCTGGGAAAGCATTGTACCGTCTTTGCAAAGGCACCGTGACAGTGTCCTTGGGTGGCTGCAACTAATGCCAGTAGTGGTGGAGGGAATCTACAATTAATGCTTACGTACGGTGTGTTGTGGGTCGTTATCGAGTGACCACCTAGGTCGAAGGGTGGTCTGGGTCGGAGCCCTTCGCGCATTGTGCACTAGTTGCAGATTCCTTCCATGACCAAGTACAGGGTCGAAGCAAAAACTCCTTGTCCACGTTGATTGCCACGTGGGGCAAGCTTAGTAGGCCAGATCTAATTTCTCCCTTATCAGATACAAATATTTTCATTAATTATTATAGATATTATAGATCATATACTATAACGATATCTTACTCTAATGATCTATCGGTGACCGATAAGATACATATATTTACATATATGATATATCTTATGTATTAGATGTATAATAATGTCTTACGGATTAATAATATGCCTATATAATATAAATGTATAAGGTATTAAATCATATATGATATAGTTATAGCTATTAAACAATACTATACATAGCTATAAGTTATATTAAATAATATAATATGTTGAATCAACATATTCTATCTGAAAATTGATTCAAAATTTATATTTTGAAATAATATTAATAAGTTTAATATTATAATAATTTTATTTATTTATTTTGTATTTATAATGAAATTTGTTTTTTTTTTATATTTTATCTATTAATGCATTATTCATAATGAAGGTTATTTGTTGTTTTAACATATAAAAAATTTATTAATTTAATAAAATAAAGCTAATAAAAAGGAAAAAGAAAACGCGGAAAATTTCCCGCTACACTCCCCGAAATTTAATCAAACTAAACACGGCCAAACCCCACTTCAGCCCCAAAAATTAGATGAGACTTGAGGGGGGAAAAGCCCTAGCCAAGCCAAATCGCCTCCTCACTTCACCCACGTAAAAGTAGTTCTCCTCTCACGGAGACTCGACGGCGACGGTGAAGACGAGACTGGAGGCAACGGAGAAAGCAATTATCAACGGCGATGGAGAGAGGTGAGAATCGACGGTGAAATTGTTGCATACTCATATCTTTTGTAAGTTTATGGATTCAATATTTATATAAATTGCTTGGGAAATAAATGAAATTGCTTGATTGAAAGGAATCGTGACTCCTCTCATAACTCTTTTTGTGTCTAAAACACCTTCAAGGCGTCAAACTTGTGGGGCAAAATTAATGGGTTTAATTTGTTTCAAGTAATGCTTGCTGCTGTTGATGTTATATTTTGTTTACCCCATTTTTATTTTTAGTATATAGTGTTGTGCTCTGCTCCTATTGATGAAATCTGGAGCTACATCCTTTTTTAATGTGAACTTACATTCATTTTGCTTATTCTTATGACTTGTGGTATTTGTTATCACATTGCATGACTGAGAAACGAATATTGCATTGCATAATAGAAGGCAGGTCCTCAAAGAAAAAAAAAAGAAAGAGTCACACTGCATCGGCTGAGCATATGAGTAAGATGCCTCCACCAATACGAGCCCCGACACAAACTAATTCTTCTATGCCATTAGCCTCTCCATCACCAGGCCCTTCTCGATCACCCTCTTTGGGTAGTACTCCTGGTACTCCTCAAGTTCCAGCCTCTTTGGGTAGTTCTCCTGGTACTCCTCAAGTTCCAGCCTCTTTGGGTAGTACTTCTAGTACTCCTCAAGTTTCAGAGAGTCCGATGAGAGTTGTCTCTGAGGTTGGTCGTAATCGGCTTATGATTTATCCACAAGGAGATAAAGAGTAAGTATATATTGTAATTTTATGAACTTAGTATGTTATTTCAATCTATATTCATCATATTTATATGATGTAGGTTTACTAATGAGGGTATATGTAGTCGAGCAATAGGGGATATTGTTCAGGAGAACTATCATGGATTTTGGCCCTGATGGAAGAAGGTTCCACCTATGCACAAGAAGATGATGTTTAGAGAGTTTGAATAGTTACTTATGTTATTACTTATTTAATAGTTGTAAGCTTTGTTTTAAGAATTGTGAACTAATTATATTTGTTTGTAAAAAAAATTTGTGTGCCCGGAAGATAAATCGCCTAAGGTTTGAAAGATTTTCAATACTCGAGGTAGATTAATTTTGACAATAGACTAGCTCGGGCTCGCACTCCAATAAGAAAACAACCTCAATGGATAGGGGATGAGAATTGGAAGTTGTTGTCTGATCTTTGGGATACACCGGAATACCAAAAAAAGTCAAAAATAGCAAAAAAAAATCGAGCTTCAGATTGTAGAGATGAGGGATTCTCACTGCACAAAGGCCGTTCTAGATCTCATCTTACGTACTTTCAAGACATGGTAACTTGATTTCTTTTATTTACCTTGTAGTATTTATTATTAACAGTTATATTAATTGTTGATTTTTACATTGCAAGACAACTACAAATGGTGGTACACCGCTAAGCATGGCAGAGTATTTTCTGAATTTGCGTTCATCCATGGATGAAAATGCAGAGATTAAATTTGTTGATGAGCGTTCGAAAAGAACTTATGTAAGTAATTTATTTTATTGAACTATTGTGTATATTT
>JBBMKE010000011.1:15547056-15557644 GCA_037834125.1 Lippia alba | reverse complement strand
ATTCAATTAATTTTTTAATATTAAAGCGTATAGAATCTTAAAATAAAAAATATTTTTTTAGTTGGAGAAAAAGTAAGGAGCTTAAACATTGAGAAAAATGATTGTTGTTTAGGATATATAATTTTTAAAGGAGAATTTTAAATAATTATTGATTGAAAAATAAATATATTAAATTAAACTTGATACTTAAATATAATTTTTTCTTTAAAAATATTTATTTAAAAATAAATTAGGTAGTTTGGTAGTTAGAGAAAAAGTATGAGTAATGATAGTTAGAGAAAAATAAGAGTCCTACGTAAATTTTTAATTCTAAAATATATATTTTTAAAATAAATTTAATTAGTACAAAATTATATAAACCGTAATATCGGTACAAAGGCAACCTCACAATAGACGAACCCTTTTCTTTTATCAAAAAAACAAAAGGCTTCTTACTGTTCCTTCGTAATAACCTCAGAAAAGGAAATTAGAACTCTAATTCAGCATCCTTCAATTATCGAAAAGGGTAAATAATTCGCATCCGATATTGCTGGAAGAGATCGCGATCACATCGCCATGGCTACTGATATCGGCACCTTGGAGAAAACGTTTGTTGTGAATTTTTACTTAACGTTTGGAAATTGAGGGTAGGATGCTGTAAGAAAATCGATAAGTTTTATGAATCCTACGTTTTTTTGGATGAGAACTGTTTTTTGTGCATTTCCTCTGCTGCGCTTTCCTCCTTGCTTTATGTAGTGTTCATGGTGTACAAATGGTTAGTAACAATTGGAGTAACTAGTTGCTAGCTCACAAATACTTTCTCTGCTTCTGGAGCAGTGAAATCTGACTCATTTGTATCCTAATCGTACGAGATGCCGTGAAAGAATGCATATTAGGCAGCATTTATTTGAATCACTGAATATTTGTTAGATAAGTCGTAGCCTGAGCAATTAGATTGTAAATTGAGTAATGCATACTAAGTTTAGTTGAATTTGATGGTCCTAAGCCTTTCAATGCCCGAAAGTTGAGACTATATAGGCTGAATATCACGAGGGTTTTATTTTTTTTTTTTTTTCCAAGGATTGGTCTTTTTGAAGTGGATTAATTCGAGCGCCTTTGAAATGATTATATGGGAGCCATCTTCTTTCGCTGCTGTGTGCTATGATAGCAGTATGCTACTCATATTTGGGTCCATTAGTACTTACTAGAAGAACCTTCAGCATCACATCTGAAAGAGAGCCAAAAATGGACCACTACAATATTTTTTTTTTGGCGGATCTTATCACCACACGGAGGAGCTTCATTATGCGCATCACGGACTTGTTGAATTGGTTGTATTGATTCTAAAAGAAACTTTGGTTTTTGAGTTCTCTTTCTTTTGCTTCAATATTTTGTTGAAAGTTTAGGTCTATATTGATTAAGAATTGGAAATTTTTATTCTGAAGCTACTTTCAGCAGAAGCTTTCTGAAAAAATGTTCCTTTACGTCAGGTAACTAATGTTGTCTTAAATTTGTGAATGTTCATCACTTGTTCCGTAATCTTGGTTGCGAATAAGGTGTTCCCTTGCTTGTTGCCTACGTGGCGCTTTAATTTGACTGGTTATACTTTCGCATTATTTTCAGGTACTTTGATTCTTGCAAGAGACAAGGAGTTGTGCCAAATAAGGCAATTGTGGCAGCATTATTCAAGGTTTCACATTGAATGAGAAGATCTTTTCTGTTATGTATAATATTTTGGTTAATTATTTTTCCAGTCATATGATTATATTTCAATTGATATTCCAACCTTGATGAACTTATAGTAAATGTAAAAGTTGTAGACATGTGAAAGTTCTTATAGCATTTCAACAGCTCCAATGTGCATGGTATATGCTTAATATGAACATAGAAGTATTGAAATAAGTTTTGTCTGTTTGCTAGATTTTATACATCAAGAATAACTAGTCATTAAAGTATGTTAGTTGTGTGGATATGTGCAACATTCTGTCAATGAAGGTATACAGGAGGGACTAGGAATATCTGCAAATTTATGAAAGAAAAGCCCTTCTCACTTTGATCTCCTGTTTGCTCGGCAAGAAATTACAGCGGTTAAACTTTGTGTACTCTTATATGGAAATAAGTGACCACTATCAATTTTTTTTTTTTTTTTAAATTTGTTGCATGACAAGCTAACTACTTACCTATGATGAACAGTAAAGACTTGTTAATATGATAATCCAGTTCTTTTATGAAAGAATGTTAATCGTAAGAACTGTACATAACGTTTATAGTCAATAAAATTGGACTCCGTATGGATATGAAAACAAAATCATTCACTGATACATGATATGTCATTTGAATGGAAAAAACCAAATAGAAGTATTTGGAAACTAACAGATGGTCACGTGATGTATCTCATCAATACATTAAGCCGTTTGGAAAGGCATGACAGAGAGGAAAAGAAATAAAAATCATTGACAAATTAAGAAGTTATGAGGGCACAAATAGGTTGCAATTTGCATCTTTTATTTGTATGTGTGATAGAGCTTGGGTGTTTCAACAGCTGGCTATTATTTCTGATATTAGTTAATTTTTTCATGATATCTCAAATTTGTACTTGTCAAATGTGTTCGGGTGATTTTTGTTTTGTTTTATACTCATCTATGTCTATTTATGGTATCCAATAAGTACTTTGATCATTCTATTATTTCTGGTACAGGCTAAGATCAAGAAAGCACGCCATGAGATATCCAATTTCATGGTTTCTATGGATACTCTAAAAGATGTTGATTTCAACCCACTTCTTGATCTGTTAAAGGAAATTGATGCTTCCGAGATTGATGCAGTTGACATGGTAAATAGATCTTCATGTGTACTGAGTGGGGAATATGTTTCACCATTGCTGCATGCCGTGAAGAAAAAGCTTCGAGTGGTTGATATCTGTGACATCTCATTTGGGAAAGATTTCTTGCTGTATGTAGTTGTGCCTTTTAACTCCTTCCCATTTTATTTATGCTAGACTTTATTTTGGCAATGGGTTGTTACTTGTTATTCATGTGCTGTAGGGTCTTGTCATTGCTGATTTTATCTCAAATATCGAAATTCCTTAATGAAGGTTTCAGCTGATTTTTCAGGGTTTAGTCTGATTTCTCTTTCCACGATCATATGCCTGAGATTGAGTCAGTGTATGATTTACTGCTCATGAAAGAAAGGCATGCATGAATTTCCTTTGAAAGACACATTTGATCAGAATTCCTTTTATTTTGAACATTGATTGCTCATTTCTGTGATCTTTGGTAATCTTATAATTGTGTCCTGTTATTCTGTCTTCATATCCTTGTCTGTGGTGTCATTATTATAAAAGAACACAATGCACTCTTATTTTCTCTCTCTCCCCCCCCACCCCCCCAACACACACAAGTTTTTGTGAACTCACCATGGCGTGTTTCCTCCAGGAACCTTGCTCAACGGGGCTTAGCTTGCCAAGTTCTAAACCTAAGGTCATCCCATTTCCGTAAGCTCGGTATGGTTGGGCAATTTGTACACATGCATACTCTGAACCTGGATTTCAGTGCTTCACTAACCAGTTTTCGAGAGGATTGTTTTTCCTGTATGCCAAATTTAAGATTTCTTTCATTATGTGAAACAAGAATCACAAACCTGTGGACAACAAGTGCAGCATTGGCCAAGCTCCCTTCATTGGTTGAACTTCGATTTCAGAATTGTTTATATTGTAGCGACATGGGGAATTCTCCTACATCATCTGGAAATGAAGTCAGTGAAGGCAACTGTTCAGGTCATTTGGACCTTGGCCTTCAAATAGAATTACCATCTCCTGATTATGATGTTTTTCCGCATTTACAGCTAAATATAGATGACGAAGACATGAATGACTTTGATATAGCTCAGGATGTGAGAAGCACAAATGAGGATTCTTCAGATGACAGCGAAGTGGACTTCTCTAATCACCGTCAGGACTTTGGCTCAATGGAATTCTTTCCTGACATGCCTCTTGGTTGGGAAGAGCTGGCTGATTTGCAAAATGAGGTAATAAAGATTTCATGATTTGCATAATCATGTCCTGAAACATAATTTTTTGGCCTTTCATTTTCATTCCATCTATTTGTATATTTATTCTTGGGAAGGAGGGGGGTTGGGACCCAGCAAACACGTGTCCTACCTTGAATCTTTGGGGTTATAAAGATGTATGATTAATATGTCTACTCTATTTGCCACTCTTCCTAAATGGCTAATTAGGAAGGCTTCTTTCTGCACAAAATACCAAATTGGCTTGAATTTTTTAAAATCAAACATGTATGATTTAGAAGGTGGTACAGCCATTTTGAGTCAATGATGCAGTAATGGGTCATTTCTTAGAGAGATAATGATATATAACCCTCACTAAAAAGGAGGGAATATTTAAAAAGATCAATTTTAACAATTACGTCATGGCAGATCTCTTTTGGCACATTGGACATGCAAGATGAGTACCCAGTGTCTCCTGGTTCAGCCAACTTTAGTAACATGACTACTTCTGCCAGAAAGAAGTACGTTTCGCGTCATCCTTCTCCAATATGCTATGAGAAACATTACCGGGATTACATGATAGCTTCACTACCGAAGCTTCAGGTTCTTGATGATTTGGCAATTGGAAAGGTAGACAGGGAAAGAGCCAATGACGTCTTTACTCGCCATTTTGAATACCTTCCATACAACAGGCGTAAAAAACAGAATGTGGTCAATATATTACAGAGACGTGAGATAAAAGCAAATCTTCCCTCTACTCGTGCATCAAGGAAATCACAGTACTTCTACTCCAGGTCATTATCTGCTGCCAAAGTGGGATTTCTGCATGTCCTAGTTTACATCCTATTTCTATTACGGGTTGTGGACTGAGAGGTGAAAGAAGAAACTACCGTCCAAGACAGTTCGAGTACCATCCAACAGACTCAAGCCTTATGGTTTTTGGAACACTGGATGGCGAGGTGGTTGTCATAAACCATGAGACTGAAAAGATTGTTAGTTACATTCCTTCACTTGGAGCTATGAATAGTGTCCTGGGATTGTGCTGGCTCAGAAAGTATCCTTCTAAGGTATATTGTTGTCCTCATGTCTTCAGTATTAGTAAGGGAATGCTATTTCATTTTGAAAGTATATGCCCCCTTGTCATGCTTTTATAAGTCACTGAAGCTACAGTGTTTCAACAATCCATTTTAATTCCCACTTTGTTTCAATTCTGTATATATAGCTTTGATAATCCCTGGTGTCATTTGCATCAACATTAAGAAGCCGGTTGTGCTGTTCAGCCCATGTGCTAAACAGTAAGAATATCAAATTCAATTCCTAATCTTCAATAAAAAATTCAAAGTATAACTCTAATCAAAACAAACTGTAAATTTTCAAAATTTCTCTTAATTTTGATGTGTTAACAAGAGTACAACCTGTGAGGTTACGTCTATACCTGTTTTAATTCAACAGCAGGCTGCTGATGCAATTTTCTTTCAGCATCTGCCTTCTAAGAAAATCTTGTGTGATTATGAATAGTGAGTTTATCCTGAACATGGATACAGTCTTGCTACAAATTGAATTTATGCCTGAAATGCTCAGATTTCTGTTTATTTCTCTGTTGTTTTTCAGCTCATTGCTGGTTCTGATAATGGTTCACTCAGAATGTACGACATACAACACAGTCCTACCACAAGTCGAGGAATGTATCATAGTCATGGTTCTGCCAACTTTGATGAATTTGACCAGTTGACATCTGTTCATGTCAATTCAACAGATGAACTATTTCTTGCAAGTGGATACTCAAGAAATGTTGCTTTATATGATATTAACAGTGGAAGACGTTTGCAAGTATTTGCTGATATGCACCGAGAGCATATTAATGTAGTCAAATTTTCAAACCACACTCCATCTCTTTTTGCCACTTCATCGTTTGATCAGGATGTTAAGATGTGGGATATAAGACAAAAGCCCAGCCAGCCTTGTTATACTGCTTCAAGCTCCAGAGGGAATGTGATGGTCTGCTTTTCCCCTGATGATCGTTATCTTCTTGTTTCTGCTGTCGATAATGAGGCAAGTTTTTGTATTGTGAGTCAGTATCACATAAATTTCACATTCCACCTGAAAAATAAAAGAACAAAAAATGTTGAAGTCATGACTAAGAGTGAGGTACTTTTTCCAGGTAAGACAGCTGCTGGCTGTTGATGGAAGGCTTCACATGGATTTTGGTATAGCTTCTACTGGAAGCTCGCAGAACTATACCCGCTCTTAGTACATGAGTGGAAGAGATTATGTAATAAGTGGAAGTTGTGATGAACATGTGGTCCGTATTTGCTGTGCTAATACAGGGAGGCGCCTTCGGGATGTATCTTTGGAGGTCTGTAGATTTTTCTTTCTTAATCTCATCTCTTCTTTTGCTAGAGCATGCTCATATGTGCCCCTACTGCTCTTAAGACTTTGTTGGAATGGAAATTTTGAAGAGTAATGAGTGATCATGCCCTGAGATTTTGGACATGAACATCTTACAACATTCCATGGTACCAATTTTGAAAGTGATTATGGTTTCCATTTCAGTTTTAATACCCTTTTTAACCATACTGTGCGAAGGCAAACGATATGCAGAAAGATATAAAGTTTAGAAATACAACTCCCAGAATGTTTGAGAATCAATTAGTATCTCTCTTACTTATTTCATTCTTAAGCTTTGAGATGGGTGGTTTTATTATGTGGATCTACTTCAGAACAGGGAGGACTTGGTTCTGAATCTTACTCTGGCGCATTCATGAAAAATAGATGGGTTTCAACTTTCAAATGCTTTACCTTAGGAAAAAAGTTGCCTGTATGTTATCAGGCGAGTTACAAGCAACAAATAAAAGATGTCTTTCCTCTCTAGCAACCTGAAATTTTCAATGAGGTGTATAAAAGGGATGACATGTGATTCTACTGTATATTACACACAAATATAGTTACTTTTAATTAGCGTATATGTGGAGAAATGGAGTTAGTGATACTAAAAGGAAGGTGGTTTGAAATTTGGATTGAATATTTTATACTTGATTACTGGTGCAAAAACCAGTTGTGCTTGCACATTGTTATTTTGTTTACGGTCATGATTGTTGTCGCTATTATATTCATATCATTATTATTTTTGAAATATTCATCATTGTTTATTTATTTTGATCTTCAGGGTAAAGGTGCAGGGGCATCAATGTTTGTTCAATCCTTGAGGGGTGATCCTTTCAGGGTAATTTTCATCAACTTTATTTGGCTTTCTCCTTCTCCCTCTTGCTCCCTATAATAGAGACTTACTTTTCTAATTCAAAGTCTTAAATTATGTTTCTTTTGAATGTTTTACTTCATTACTTATGGAAGAGAACTACTTATTTATCCTTGATTTGGCTTTAGAATAATCAATTATAATGTTATATAGTTATATGACATTACTAAACTCACTTACCTTGTGCGGTGATAACAAACAGTTCCGAGGAATTTGCTTACTTTTATGATGCGTTTGACTAAACAAGACTTACGGGCATTGACATAATTTCTGACCTCATCTCTTACATTGATTACAGGACTTTAACATGAGTGTCTTGGCTGCTTACATACGTCCAAGCTCAAATTCTGAAATTGTTAAGGTATAGTGTGCGCCTGTGAGGGGCCAACCCAAAGAAAATCATGTTTTTCTGCAGTCTTCTGTCTAGAATATCTCACATTTTTAGCGTACTTGTAGGTTAATCTTCTGGCTTCCAGTGACCATGACAAAACACATTCTCACACGCGACAGTCTCAGGCAGTTACTGGAATGGGAGGTTGAGGTTGTGTAGTCATCTCTGTACATACAAATACATTACATTGTAAATTCCGCATCTAAGCGAACAAATTAGAAACTTAAGTTGATTTAAGTTGAAGTTACAAGCTCAATACGTTAAATTATTTCGTCCTAAACTCGTATGGCTTCTTTTTAGTGCTCGGGTATCCTAATTTGATAGTGTTCTATCTTTTTCCACTGGTTTTTGTGGAGTTAATTGCCTCTAGTGATGTTGGCAGTTCATTCCATGTCTTTGAGATTATATTGTAGTTATAGAAAGTGATCATGGTGTCAGCATCTTAGCCTTAGGCATGTTATTGTTGCTTGAATTGTTTGTTCACTTTGCTGATCTTTGTGATTGAGGTATTACTTCTGGGGTTTTTCTGTTTGTCCATAAAGGTTTTATTTTAGCTTTATTAAGATTAGGTATTCTTGCATTTGCAACTGATAGGTGCCAAGGCTCGAGTAATTCGATGACAATCGTAAGTGAATCAATATATTATATGCTGAGTGCAACTCCACCGTAGAACTTAGCTTATGAGGTGACGATTGTTCAGACTATTGTATCATAACCCACATCTTTATTGTTGATTGATCCCTAACACCATCTGCAATTGTGCCTAATTTAATCTTGATTCGTAATCTGATCCAGCATAAATTCCATGGACTTCATAGAACTCATTTAGCTTTTATGTTTTCTAACTTAATTCAACTTGTTCAAAAAAAAATCCTATTTGCCTAGGATTTGACCTAGTATAGCAACTGCAAGCCAGTTGGGAGCTCAGTAGACATTGCTTGTATTCCTAAAATACCTTGAGGTGATAAATGGTGCAAGTAGGCAGGTTGCATCTGTAATTCATTAAATCTCTCGCATATTTTAGGTCCAACAGATCATTGAACTCTTCAACATGCATGTGTAATGCTGCATCCTAGTACACAAGTATCTGGTATAGGTGAGATACTGGGAAATATGATATCATGATAAAACCAAAGTGGGGTAGAATGCCAGATTGCAATATTAATTCGTGCCCACCGTTTTCTTTGCAAGGTATTCAATGTTTCCACCATTTTCTGGTCATCTTTTCTTGTGGTTTTCGAAAGAATCTCCAACAATTTCACGTGATAAGTTTTACCTCATGATGCATGGATATGAATACGATAATATAATTACGATATACGATACAATATGGATATGCTGACACAAATTTTTTTTTCTTAATTTTCCACATAAACAATATTGAATATGGTGTTCGACATAAATATCTAATAAGATACGATATGATAAAATAATATTTCTAAAAGTTTTCGTGCATTATACATGTGGGGGACAGGTTGCTGTATCACACTTCCTTTTTATCCCGTAAACCGTCCTTAGAATTGGTGCACGCGGTTAATGTTAAAGATATTAATTGAACCTGGTCTTGCTAGAATGTTCTTGCTATGATTTTTTTTCTCCTTTTTCTTTCTATATTTTTAGAGTAATTTTTAATCAATTGATATTAGCCATTAGGAAAAGCTCAATCATGCATGTTATCACAAATGATTAAACGCACTCTAATTACAGCTTATAGATTAACACTTACATACATGAAGAAATTAGCAATGTATGGAGCTATAAACAATGCTAAAACTACCTATTTGTTGAACATGAAACAGATAATATCTTTCGTGCATGAAAATGTCTAAAAATATCATCAATTTGAGTCGTGTCGTTTTATATCAGATGTTATATTCAAACAATTTATATAAAAGATTTATAAAAAAAAATTTATATAATCATATCGTGCCGTGGTCTTTGTGTTCATTTCCATCCATTCAGGTATCATATGGTAGTATTAAAGTGGATAACATTGAATTAATCCGTCTTTATTGCTATTTGCTAAAGCGCGAGACCCCGAAAGCTGTGCGAGGAAGGTGCTGAGTAATGTTATTTGATGCATTATATTATTATTATTATTATTTATTATTATTATTATTATTATTATTATTATTATTATTATTATTCGAAAATAATTAAATAAAATTAAATCGAAATTGATGTTAAATGCATTGGAACTAGCATGCATGCATGCATCGGTTCCCACTTGGCACACACACATATAGGGACAAAATACGGCCATGAGTGGTAAATATTGGTAATGGTAATGGTAATGGAGTTCAATAGTGATGTGATGGTGCATTCATATCCACAGCTGTATTCTTTTCCACAATTCGGTGTAACTTCTTCTGCACTTGCCAAACTAAAACTACTTTTATGAAACAGCTCTTCATTTGTTCAAAAGCTGTAAAAACTTGGATCAAAATATATATTTGCTTTAAAGGAAAAGTTGAAATTGAATAAAGTGTTCCTGAATATTAGAGTTTAAAAACAATAGTTTATTGTGAAAATAACATAAAAACTAAATATTAATTCTTAATTACTTTTAATTTATACCTCATTTCATAATTAAAATAAGGAGAATTTTTTTTCCCCTCTAAAAAATGGATCCATGCGACTGTGGAATTATTGTTGAGGTTCCATTCATTTATTAAATGTAAACAAGAGTACAAATACAGATTTTCTAATGATCCCCAATGCAACTCTTTTCAGTCGGACCAACTAACCAAAATATGATTACATTTCTCATTAGAGTTATTTACGTCATACCCCCTGTGTTAGATAAAATTGACAAAAAAACCCTGTGTTACAAATATTAACACAAAAAACCCTTTGTTGAAAACATATTTACATGGAAACCCTGTGTTACAAAAATTAACACAAAAAACCCTGTGTTTTCAAAAATTAACACAAAAAACTCTGTGTTTTCAAAATAT
>JBBMKE010000011.1:15504912-15515712 GCA_037834125.1 Lippia alba | reverse complement strand
CTTGCAAGAGCTACTTACTGAAACAAACTAGAGCATCCTATAGTTTAAATATTGAGCTCAATTTTGAAAATAGCATGCCCGCTTACATCTGACAACTCTTATTCGACATGAGCACACACTTAAGGAGACTCTTCAATGTAATATTTTGTAATTAAAATAACATTTACCAAGCTCAAGCAGCAAAAGGTTAAAGATTTTTATTAAAACAACTAAAGTATCAAATGTTCTATAACACAAGTCTCTATGAGACTATCAATTTGGTCCCCCCCACCCTTTCACTTGTAACAGATACAGATGTTTATTTAATCACATTTCATCTAAACATTACACTACTAGTTATAAAATTTCGCACCTTTTAACAAATTTAGGTTTTCTGATTTCTAGATAACACGAATAACAAACAAAATATCAATAGGAAGTAGACTTTACCCTGTCATCATTGATGAAATCAACAGCTTGGAAAGCGGTTCCCATAAAGCTTCGATCATCACTTGAAATTGATCAGACGGCAGCAAACCCAACATGCCAGATATGGTCCTCTTCATGGCATCTATCGTGGTCGGCGGAACATCTCTTTGGATAACGCTCACATGCAAAGGCTCTATGTCTCGTATTAAATTGAATAGCGCCGATTTCTGGAAGATACAACGTTATCAGACACAAAATTCAGTTGCATATTTTTCCAACACTATCCTATTTATGTACACGAGTTCCTATATCCACTTATATTTCAAGAGTATATTTATGCATTTGCTCATGATCGTGGTTTCAATAGTTCTACTGAACATCCGCAAGGAAACTGATTCCCTGGCACGAATAACAATGACTGCTGAACTTCCATTTAACTAGTTCATCACCCACAAAAGCCAATTACTGATGCAAAGTTTCAACTTTTACAAGCAAAGAATTCCCCCTTTTTCCCCGGCATCACTGGCAAGCTAAACTACAGTCCATACCTCTAAAATTCCCCAATTAACATAAAAATCTAGCACAAAATTAACAAATTCAAATATCCATCCAATCAAAATTACGGTCGGGCAATTCAAAACAGATGAAGAAAACCCAACCTTCGACCTCGGATTCTCGTCGCCGGCACTAAACCCCCAAACAGAAGAAGAATCTGAAGAAGCTAAAACCCGAGTCCGGAAACTTCGCAGTTCACCAAACTTTCTTGTCCGGGAGAAAACAGAAAAAGAAACAGAAGGCAAAAGACGGAGGCGCAAGGAAGCGATGGGTAGAGGAGGAGTAGAAGAAGAAGCGCGGAGAAAGGAGGCGAAGGTTGCCATGAACAACCAGTCACCGCCTTGTTTCTCTGTCTTCTCTCTCTCACTACAACTACTTAGCCACAGCTGAGATAAATCTCAGACAGAAAAAACAAAGGGGAAAACGTGGTTGCGTCAAAGCGTCGAATAGGTGGTGGGGGTGAGCACAGTGGCGGGCAGGCCATGTGCAGTGGCGCGACTCTTAGCCCACACAGCCGCAGCACACGTGACGGGCTTGGGCTTATAGTGGGCCTAATAGTTCTATAATTTTGTTTTTTGATTGTCCTTTCCTTGTTTGGACTAGTTGAATGTTGGGTAGGACCAATGGGGCTAGTTTTAATATCTCATCGAAAGATAAAACAATCATAAAAATGTATAAAAACTAGTAACCACGCATATTTGATATGTGTGCATGAAAAAAAATATTACTGTTAAAATATTTTAAAATTAATTTTTTATATAATAATAATAATTATTATTATTATTAAATAATTATAAATAGGTCTGACTTAATATAATAATACAAATAAAAATAAATTAAAAATATAAAAAAATAATAAAATCATATTAGTCAAAATAATAATAAAAAATAAAAAAATATGAAAAAAGATAAAAGAATATAAAAAAGATTAATACGATGCAAGAGAAAATTGGAGTTAAGAGATAATACGTAAATAAATTAAAAAAAAAGAAATAGGAAAAGAAAATTGGAGTTAAGAGATAATACATAAATAAATTAAAAGAAAAATACTTTAAAAGTAGGAAAAGAGAATTGGAGTTAAGAAATAATACGTAAATAAATTAAAAGAAAAGAAATACTTTAAAAGTAGGAAAAGAAAAGAGAAGAGTCCAAGAAAAAAAATATTTCAAAAAGTCCGGAACAGAAAAGAAAAGACTCAAAGAGTCGAAGACACCGAGACAATTTTTATTTACCCCTTACGTTTAATATAATAATATAGATGATATATCTACCTATACTCTATTATTAAGCGCGAGAGGCAAAGGTGGTCCTTTGGATTGGTCTCTAAATTTTATTTATTTATGAGTTATATACACGATAAACACTGTATTATGTGAAAAGAGTAGAGAAATATCTATATTATAAAAAGTCACATAAAAAACCTTGTATTTGCAAAATGCACATAAAACCTGGAAGGCCAAAATTGTGCTTCACGCACCATTGTTGCAACTAGTTATAGTATTTTTCTTCTCTTTTTCCATATAAAATGACTATAACACCTTTGTATTATCAAATTATATAATAATATATTACGTTTATGTGCATATATACTTTTATATATAAAAAAGTAAATATAATTATTTATATATAAGTATATATTATAAATTAACATATATAATTTATTATAATAATATAAATACATAGAAGGTAATATATATATATATATTTTAACTGAATCGCCGCCACCACCGTCCAAAGCCACCGTGACCACCACTACAAACGGCACAGCCACCGTCCAGGCCACCGGCACCACTACCCACCGCCTCATCTTGAACCAGATTTCCCTACTACAATCGCTGTCACCGCCCTCTCCCTAAACACGAATCAGATTTGTACAGCTCGACCTTGATCCGAGCTAGACAGGATCGTTTTGAAGGGAGAACTCTCATAGCCTCTTTTGGTCGGAGATCTGGGCCTATCTGATCTCCTCCGTCCGTGACGGTGGAGGAGTTGACGCAATGAGAGAAGGGAGGATGGTGCAGATAGAAGCCAAGGCTGAACGGTGGCGGTTGTGCGTTGTCTGCGACAGTATCTGGCCAATGATTTTTTGTCGCTGAACATCTTTCCTTTCTTTTCTTGTTTTTTCCTCTGATATTTTTGATACCTTGGTCAGTTTGTTGGAAAGGAAAAGTTGGAAGTGGGGTGGCTATATGGTGAAGAAGAAAGGGTGATCGGCGAGCCGAGGTATGAGGGGGCTGTGAGGTTGAAAATAATGGGGGAAGGCGAAGGAAAAAGAAAAAAAGAAAAGAGAATTAAAATAAAGATCAATTTGGAAAACTAGAAAAACATTTAATATATAAGGGGTAAATTAGGAAAATCAAGTTTCATTTGTGATTGAAATTAGTTCAGGGGGCCGTGCGCAAAGATTTTAAAACACAAGGTTTTTTATGTGACTTTTTATAACATATAATTTTTTCTGCTCTTTACACGTAACATAGGGTTTATGGCGTATATAACTCATTTATTTATTCTCCATTGCGGAACGTTTCTTCTATTTTATTTTTTTTCTTTTTATTTATTTATTCTATTACATCTTCTTAATTTATCTTTTCTCTCACTTTATTTCAATTTTTTTTTCTTTTTATGTAATTTGTTTTTGAAAAAGTAGTGGTGTTTGGTGTTTTAATCTTGTACGCTACTTTTTTAATCAAATTATTAATATTAATTTAATTATTATATTAAAAATAAAAAATATTAATATAAAAATTAATTTAAATATATTTTAAATAATAAATTTTTTTAATTTGCACACACAACGAGTGTCCCAAAGGTGCTAGTAGAGAACCAAGTTTGATCTCTTGGACGCTAAAAATATTTCTTTTCTATTTTTTTAATTAATTTTTTTTCATCCGACTTTATGTGTTGCATGTTTTCTTAGCTTCTCTTTTCTCTCTCGACTTCTCTTCTCTTCTTAACTTATCTTTTCTTTCTCATCACTTGGATTCTTTTTCTTATAATTTTTATCACTTTGCTTATATTTTAAATTTTGATAATTATACCTATATATATAAATGCCATCTTCGTCGTCCGGTTGTACGTTAAGTGAGAAGTAGGTGATTGTTTTCCCGAAAACAAACAACACGTCATTTTGTTTTCCTGAACATGTTCCTCCTTTTCCCATAAATTTCATCTTTCTTCTTCGTCAATTTCCTTGCAGAGTTTTCTCTCTCAATTTTTTTTGAGCGGCTTCTCCAGGGCGACCGTCTCTCGTCTTCTCAGATGCAAATCTTTAGCAATCAACATCGAAATTTCGGATCGCCACCATATTTTCACCGATAAAGACACCTGCTACTAGGGTATCTGACTTCTCCACGAACAACTTTTTTCGATAGAGAAAACACCGGATTTGACCCTCATGCGAATTGCGATGTGGGTTCTCTCTATTTCAATTTCTTTTGAGATTTTCTTGGCTTCTTTTATTATTTGTGTTTTTCCTAATAAATAGTTTGTCTCTTGGGATGTTGTAATTTGTAGCATAAAATTTTAACATGAGCCAACGAGGTTAATCCTAAGGAGTTCATCGATGTGCCCCAATATGGAGGCTGCAATTCCTATGTTCGTCACAAGGAAAACTTTGTTCACATATACAATTAAAGAGGTAATATGGTTTTTTAGATCAATTAATGGATTGTTTTCAAATTCTTTTTTTTTTTGTGATCTCTTTATTCTAATGATTGCATTAGATTACGTGTAATAATTCATTTCTTGCCATAAGTAGGGTTGGTGGTTATGTTTTTATGTATAAAAATTATTATAGTGAAGACTTGTGTCTCTTCTTCATTGAATTAATTTCTTTTTGTTGAATACATCTCTTTGATAACTTGGCATAGAGTTTTTGCAATTTAATAGAATTGTTCTAAATAGAAGCAACTGCTTATTTTTCAATAGGGCAACATTTAAAATCTTATATCGAATAGAATTTTGAAGACGCATCATATAAGCTCCTTTACACACTGTGCTCATAAAGATTTAAAGCTTGTGAAGATGGTTGTGCTTTTAAGAGATATGGAAAGCGAAAATGTGCTAGACTATTTAGATGTGTGTCTAGATTTTATTGAAGATGGTAGGAAAAATGAATCTATTTTGGTTCACTACTTTGCTGGTGTATCTAGGATGTAGCGCCTTCCCCAAGCACTACAACCCCCGCACCGCAATACCTCCCGAGTAAAGGTTAGATCCTTCACCCGAGAAATACTACGGCGAACGGACAAGACAATACTTTGAATAGTTTAGTGCAGTGGAAGATAGGAAATTTAAAGGTTTGCCAGGACAAAAGTTCTATTATTGTTAATCGAAGCAACTAACTTGAAGGGGAGTATAACATAACGGAATATGAGAAAAACTGACATAGGGTATAGATATACTCAGAACTATATAATCTTAGAATCAGTTCTGATCTACTAGACATGTCTCCTTAGTACTTCAAGATACCTCTAGTTGTCGTTTCACCTGTTCCTTGAAATCATGCATTTCTAAAACAGGCGAGGAGTTAGTTAAAGTGACTAAGTGAAGGTGTCATAGGGATTCAGGTGTTTATATATTTACGTATATAGAACCAAGATGTTCTTGGTCTAAAATAATAGCAATAGGACATAGCAAGATATCCGGTTCATGATAGATTTAAAATAACAGGTGTAGAAGGATACGAGAATATTTGTAAAAGTATGAACCATTTATGACAAGAACTTTAATGCCCGCAAGCAAGGCCTCTTCATCCGTACTCCTTAAATAATTAGTAAAACTATATCGGGCTGATCAAGGCACCGATACTTTAATAAAACTAATATGATAATATCTCCTTACTCTAGTGCCGTGGGCCCCTATTGGCCATGAACAATATGCAGGAAGTAGTGTTCCCTTATAACTTGGCGTGGAGTAACTAACGTCCAGTTAAACCACTACCAAGAGTTTGGTGGCAGTCCGCAGCACCAACAACACCCTCGGCCCAATATCTTCCGGGTAATTGCTCGATACGGATACAACTGGGGCCCATAATAATAATAAAAATAATAATCTAGAAATAATATTTTTCTTTCTTTCCAGGAATCAATGTTTTGATAAGGTGGACTTAAAGTATATAGTGTCCTAGTAAAAACTTGATTCCAGCATAAAAAGTATTTTTCCCTTTAAAAGGGATATTGTAGAACTATATAATGTATATAAGATAATAGATCATAAATGCTAGGTAGGCTTTAAAAATAATTTGTATCTATATACATATATATAAGCATGATTCCAGTTGAAAATATTTTAATCCTCACCTATACCGGTAGTCAGAAATAGTTATCTAGATTTCACGGCTCGGTCCTAATTTCACCTGAAAGTAATAACTACTAGAAGCTTAGGCTAGGATCTTATTAATCTAATCACATAAGAACGTAATGTTCACACATAAAAGAGTAATACGTTAGGAAATTCGGTAAACCGTAATTGTACCCGAAAAACCCTAATTTTAACCGTTTAAGGAAAATTAATTAATTAATTAGGGTTCGAGAGGTCTTTAGCAATCAAATATTTATTAATTACATTATGATCCTAATCATAAGATTTAGAATGAAATTTAGTATTTAATTTGGCAATGTAGGTCATATTTTGAAAATAGTTCACAATTTACCGATTTTTGGAAAATTCAGGTAAAAATCCTTCTTTAAAATTTTCAAAAATAATTTTATAATTATTTAATTATTAATTTCTAAATTTAGGTCATAAATATTGACCAAAAAGTTAAAATTACTATTGGAAATATTTACTATTCAATTTTTTTAAGAATTAAATATTTTATAACACAAAATTAACTTCACAAACACACACACACTATCACACGCACACAAACACACTAGTTCAAGAACATCAAGAACATGTTCTTAAGTTTATGAAGGTGTTCATACTAGTTCATGATCATATTCATTAAATTCTAGGTTCATAACATGTAATCAAATGTATAATATAGCACTTTATGTAACATATTTCATGAAATTAATTCTAAATAATTTATTCTTGGTATGAATTTAATCTAACAAGATCATAAATATTTATATATAGGCATAAAATATACCATATCATAGTTCATGCATTTAATTAAATAAAATTCATATATGTTAATACATTTTTCCTAAAACTAGCATAAATAGCATATATTTCAAAAAATAAATTCCTAAAGCATAATTTAGTTAAATCTAAGCATGCTACTATTATATTATACTAAGAGCATAATATAAAGCATGAAATAATAAAAGAAAAACACACCTTTTGTAGGAATGGGGCTGATGCCGTGAGCTATAGGGGAGGGAGTGATGATTTTTATGTGTTCTTGAAAAATGAATGGTGATGGGTATTTATAGGTATAGGGGATTACCTTGCAATTTCTAAGAGTTTAGGGTAGTGACTCATGGTGGTGAGTAAGCTCAGGGTTCTATACGGATTGGTACCGATTATTACCCGATAGATCTCATTGAACTGCCGATGTCAAGATTTGGAGTTATTTTAGGAATGGATTGACTTAGTAGATATCATGCTAAGTTAGATTGTTTCAAAAAAGAATTCACCTTAGGAAAGGTGAACGTTCTAAAGCAGAACAAGAACCGGAACCGATATCCCTAGTTACAACAGCCGAGGCTAAAAGATTGACAAATCAAGGAGCCAATGGGTTTATTGCCTATCTCTTGAATAGACTCAAAGATTAACTCAAGATCGAGGAAGTAGAAGTAGTGAAGGAGTTCCTAGATGTTTTCCCCAAACATCTGAATTCGTTACCTTTGGACAGAGAGTTGGAATTTGTAATCGATCTAGTTCATAGGGCTGAGCCATTCTCTAAGACGCCGTATCGAATGGCCCTAGCAGAACTTCAAGACTTGAGAAAACAACTTGGTGAGCTGTTAGAATCATGATACATCAGTCCTAGCACATCTCCATGTGGAGCGCCTGTGCTATTCGTTAAGAAAAAGGATGGATCATTATGGTTGCGCATTGATTACTGGGAACTTAATCGGATGACAATTAAGAACAAGTACCCATTCCCCCATATTGAAGAATTGTTTGACATTCTCCAAGGATCTCGCATGTATTCTAAGTTGGATTTTCGTCAAGGATACTATCAATTGAAAATAAAGAAGGAAGATATCCCTAAAACTGCCTTCAATACTCGATATGGTCACTTCGAATTCGTAGTAATGCCATTTGGGTTAACAAATGCTCCAGCGGCATTCATGGATCTAATGCACCGGACTTTCCGAACATACCTAGATAAATTTGTAGTCATCTTTATTGATGACATTCTGGTGTTTTCCAAGACCCCTGAAGAGCATGCTGAACATCTCCGTATAGTGTTGAGTACTTTGAGAGAATATAAGTTATACGTAAAATTAGCAAATGTGAATTTTGGTTGGAAAAAGTGACCTTCCTTGGACATATAATATCTAGATGTCGAATAGAAGTAGATCCTTCCAAGATCGAGATAGTGATGAATTGGCAAACACCGAAAAATCCGTCAGAAGTAAGAAGTTTTTTAGGACTTGCCGATTATTATAGGAGATTTGTGAAGGATTTCTCTAAGATAATTGAGCCACTTACCCAGTTAAAAATGAAAGAAGGTGAATTTGAGTGGACTGAAAAGTGTGAGCAAAGTTTCCAAGAACTAAAGCAAAGATTGACATCTGCTCCAGTATTAGCCTTACCTGAAGGAAAAGAAGGCTACGTGGTTTATACTGATGCATCCAAAGAAGGATTAGGATGCGTCTTGATGCAACATGGTAAGGTTATTGCTTATGCCTCAAGAAAACTCAAGCGCGAGGAAAACTATCGAACACATGATCTAGAACTAGCGACAATCGTATTTGCCCTAGCTAATTGGAGACACTATTTGTATGGAGTAACTTTCGAAGTCTTCATGGATCATAAGAGCTTGAGGTATTTATTCCTCAAAAAGAGTTAAATATGAGGCAAAGGAGATGGATGGAATTCCTGGAAGACCGAGACTGTGTAATACAGTATCATCTAGGAAAAGCCAATGTTGTGGCAGACGCCTTGAGCCGAAAGTCTAGTCTAGGGCACTTTATGAAAGGATTGAACCAATGACAATTATTTCAAAGTCTCGGTTAGCCAGTCTAGTGATATCCTCGCCATTAAAGGAACAACTTAAAGAAGCCCAGGTGCAGGATGAGTGGATTAAAAAATGTCTCAACTCTAGGGAAAAGGATATTGAGACTAAATTCACGAAAGACGAACATGGAATCTTGAGATATAAGGGACGAGTCTATGTACCTCCTACAATACGAAGGGAAATTTTAGACGAGGCACACAAAACTTGATACACGGTACATCCAGGAGGAACAAAGATGTATCATGATTTCAAAAAACATTTCTGGTGGAATGCAATAAAGGATGACATCGCTAAATATGTCAAGAAGTGCTTGACTTGTCAGCAAGTCAAAGCAGAACACCAAAAACCTGGAGGGAAACTGCAACCGTTACCAATTCCCACTTGGAAATGGGAACAGATCACCATGGATTTTGTTACAAGATTACCAAAGGTCAAAGAAGGATATGATAGTATCTGAGTTATCATTGATCGAATGACCAAGTCTGTACATTTTTTGCCGGTCAAGACTACCGACAGAGTCAATGCTTTAGCAAAGCTATATGAGAAAGAGATTGTGAGGTTACATGGGGTACCGAGTAGTATAGTATTTGACAGAGATCCGAAATTTACATCCCAATTGTGGCAGAACTTATAAGAACTAATGGGGACTAAGTTACACTCAATTCAGCAGCACATCCTCAAATTGATGGTCAATCAGAAAGAACTATAAAATATTTAGAGGATACGTTGAGAGCTTGTGCTTTAGACTTCCAAGAAGATTGGAAGGAATGTTTGCCTCTCGTGGAGTTTGCATACGACAATAGCTATCAGGCATCTATTAAAGCAACCACATTCAAAGCTTTATACGGGAGAAAGTGTAGATCTCCATTATATTGGGATATGGATGAAGCTAAAGCAACTGAAAAAGGGGAAACAAGGAAAATTGTCAAGAAGTGGATAGCGGAATCCATAGAAAAGATTGAGATTATTCGGCAAAGATGAAGGTTGCCCAAGACAGACAAAAGAGTTATGTTGATACCCGAAGAAGGGATATAGAGTTTGCTGTAGGTGAAAAAGTGTTTCTAAAAGCATCACCAAAGAAAGGTTTCGCAAGTATTGGAAAAGACGGAAAACTAAACCCAAGGTATATCGAACCTTTTAAAATTATAGAGCGGGTTGAACCAGCCGCCTATCGTTTAGACCTACCAGGAAACCTTACTGGAATACACAACGTGTTCCATGTATCCCAACTTCGAAAGTACTTTTCCAATGATTCCTACATTCTGCCAGCAGAAGACGTACTTTTAGAACTAGATTTGACCTATAAAGTAAAGCCGGTTGAAGTCTTGGGTAGGAAATTCCAAGAATTGAGGAATAAGAAAATTCCCCTTGTAGAGCCCGACGCGTGACGCCACATCCCCCGCACCTAGATTCAGACCCGGTTATGAAATGGAAGTCCATGCCCGAATCCGAATCAAGGCGAACGGGGACTCACTTACTCGCTAGGTTAGGCAGTACTACCCCTTGAACCAATCAACATTAAATTTTGAGTAAAAGACAATGAATGCGGAAGCAAACAAAAGATATACATACACATCTTACACAATGAGCCATAGGCTCGATTAAATTTACAAAACAACACAACCTTCACAGCCTCAAACATGAACATGCGCCGCAGGCGTTCAATAAAGGAAATAATGTAAATGCGAGTGTACGTGTAA
>JBBMKE010000011.1:15461580-15484847 GCA_037834125.1 Lippia alba | reverse complement strand
TAAAGCAACAGTTAGTGAACACTATACAAGGACTAATTAAGTTTGAATCATTAATCTAAAACAGTGGTTAATGAACAATTTTTAATGGCTAAGTTGAATACTGTCCGAGGAGGTGGTGAACCTTATACTTAGTGTCTCAATCGCATTGCATGATAATGGAGATAAGAGTATCTAGACCGGGACAACTAACGATAATTTCTCTTATAAAATGACCTATAATTTTCTTATGGTATTAAATGAGACATGCGAGAAAACCGTAGAAATGAATTTGAAAATTATTCTACCCCTAAAAGTTTAAGATTTTCTTGTCTCTTTAGCAACATGACAACTTGCACACGAATGCATTGAAGTATGACCGAAAATTTGGGTAAAGCGATATATGTACAAGTCGTTGTACAGGACGTGAAGATGTGAATTACGCGCCGAGAAGCTGTCCGTTCGCACTTCCGACGTGGAACAAGATTGCTGATATGTAAAATGGTCAAAACTTCATGACTTGTGAGGTTCAGACCCGCTATAAGAGAGCTTTACAACAAAATTAGAACAAGTTATCAAAATCTCATACGTGGATTGTCTTGATCTCAATGATTTGGATTCATTAGACAACACATAACTAATAAAACTATCAAAATATTGTGAAGCCTAGAAACATCACTCTTCACCACATAAAAGATTTACCTGAGTCCTTGCTACTAATCAGTGAGGACAAAAAATACATATAAAAGAAAACAGGCATTGAGTTTTTTTGAAATAAACTCGAGAAGGGATGATTGAAACTAAATTTAGATGGATGATTTTATAGCTAACCAACAATGCTTCGACTAGGGGCGTCATTCGAGATGACAATGGAAGATGGGTGGTAAGATACGTTGTGAATCATTGTAGAGTTCCAACAAAAGTGACGAAGTTATCAGACTTACATGAAGGATTAAAACTAGATTGAGAGATGTGCATTTTGAAAATCAATGTGAAGATTGATTCGGAGACGATAGTAAAAATGATAACAAAGAAGAATTATGAAAAACACCTTAGGAGAAATATAATAATTGATATTTTAATATTTAATGAACATAATAACTAAATTTTTATTCAAATAACTTAAATTATAAAGTACAACGCTCGTTAATTTCACTAGTAATTACAAAAGGCGATTTCATTAAAATTTGGGAGATTTTTTTTTTATGGAACCAAAGTCTTCCAAACGCAGTACACACCAAAATTAAAATACTTCTCCAAGGTACACCAAATTTGAAATATGAGAAAAAAATAACACCAAAATTAGAAAATCCTTCCAATTCCACATAAACTAAATGACCCATTATTATTATTTTTTTCCCAAATGGCCCATTATTATTGGACCTTAACAAGTGATTAAGCCCAATAGCGCTGGGCGCTGGAATCATCGGTTTCCCCATTTCGGGATACGCACTCAAAGCGCACAATAGCGGTCTCCGAAATCCCAAAAAGCTCATCTCTCTCTCTCTTTGTGTGTGTGCAGTGAGCGAGGGAACTCTCTTTTTCTTATCTGGAGGATTAAAGCGTGCACACACACTACACACACTCTAATTTGGGAGGCGGTTTCACATTTTTTCTGCGGCGAGAAAATTCTTCGGGTGACAAATCTCCTCAGCCATTAACTTTGCTTTTCCTTTTCCTTTCTCTGGTTTTCGTTTCAGCTTTCAATTGAGATTTTTAGTGGAACTGGGAAGAAATCCCTAGCTTCGTTTAGTCTTCTTCTGGACTTGATCTGGGAAGGAAGGTTAGTGGACTAATCCAGTTTTCTGTGTGGTTGTAGGTAGGTGTTTCTGCAAGCATTGGTGGCCGGTGCGTAGTGCAGACCTTCCTGGTTTTTACTAGCTACGTATCGAGATAAAGGATGTTTCTTTGCATGGAGAATTTTGGTTTTGGTTTTGATAGTTGTGTTGTTCGTTTTCGTGTGAGTTTGCAGGTGGCGAGGTAACGTTACTGCATTTAGAGAAACGATTGGGTTTGTTGATTGTATGGGTTGAGCTTGTGGTGGAGTTGAAGGTGGTAGAGCTGCTTGCGGTTTTTGATTGAGTAAATAATTTATTGTTTAGTAATTGAAATGTGGAGTTGGTGAGTAGGTTCCGGAGCTGCAAGAATACAGGAATATGAGTTCGTTAGCAACCTGCTGCTGAAAAACAAGAAATGCTAGTTAGAATTGAATGTGGTGTCAGCTAGGGTTGAACGTGTGTGAAATTTTGGAGTTCTAATGGGCGTGATGGAAAACGGGACGCAAGACCTTGCACCTATTGTGATGGAACAAGTTAAAACTTCTGAAAATTTGGCTCAAGATTTTGAGGGTGAATCTCCAGAAACAAACAATCATAAAATGGATTATGAGAGAGTGGCTTGTGAGACAGTGCAGCAGAAAGATGTAATTGGAGCTCAAGATATTGAAAAGAAACTAGTTTCAACAGAAGAAAGCCCAGACAGAAGTAAAGAAATGGGGCCAAGTCTGGGAGAGGTTGCCCAGAATTTAGATGCCAAAAAACTGGAACCATTAGAAAATGTGAAGATATTGTCAGCTTTTGAGAACACGGAGATTGGAACTCAAAATGGCATGATAGATCCAGAAGATATACCTCCTGGTTTTACTTATCCTGTTCCAGGCAATGGAACACTAGAACCAGCGCAGGTAGATGTGACTAAACTGGAACCTGTGCAGATAGATGTGAATAACGATTCTGGTCACTTTGTTGAGGAAGATAGAAAGCCTTCTATGCAATCGAGAAAGGAGAAACCCAAACTAAAAGGTCCAGTGCTTAGTTCATGGTCTCTGCGATCAAAGTCAGCGGAGAAACCTAAGGACCCTGAGCCTATTAACACTGAGAAAGAAGCGAGTGCTAGTGGAGAAAAGAAAAGGAGGGGAAGAAAAAAGCTGCAGCCCAAGAAAAATACAGTTATCAATGAGTTCTCTAGAACAAAGACACATCTGAGGTACTTACTGCATCGAATTAAGTATGAGCAAAGCTTAATTGATGCCTACTCTGCTGAAGGCTGGAGAGGACAAAGGTCTGTTTTATCTGCTATTTTTGTATATAATCGGTGTGGGCTTACTGTTTTTCATTTGCTGGCAGCTCACTGCTGTTTAAATTAACTTGTGATGTGGTTTATGGTTGAGAAGTGGTGATCTGCCTTTATGTGCTGATAATATCATGCATTAAATTACTGCATCTATTAGTCATGGAATTGGAATCAGGACTGTGTACAATACCAGACCTATATTTTTCTGCATGTGGGAGAAGTTTCTTATATTTCCTAACGTGACTTGCTGATTTAGGGAATATGAACACATTTTGATATATAGTCATTCTGATTGAGCTTTGTCTGACACTAATGGAAATTTTGTTACTATATAGCATCTCATTTAATGTCGCTTGGGCATTCTAGGAATACACCTTTATTATAAAAAAAGGATGAGCTTATATAGCCAATCAGTAGGATCAAGGTTAGGGAGCCTGTTTTGGCTGGTTTGGTGGAGGTTCTGAATACATAACTAGAATTGCAGTCTTATCCTGTTATCTTTTACTTCGTTATTTTCTCTTCATTTTCCTGGAAATCCACATTTAAGAAATTTCAAATGTATTATCATTGTCATGGAGGTCATATGTGGTGGATAACACATTGGACAAGATACATTTGATAAATTTAGGATGTGCCAAAGGGCTATTTTCATTTTTAATCGATTTAATTTTCCATTCAAGTTTTACTTATGTGGGCTTAACTTTTCTTAATAAATATCTTCATTTCCTCACATTTTTCAGCTTGGAAAAATTGAAGCCAGAGAAGGAGCTCCAGCGGGCAAGATCTCATATTTTACGTTACAAATTGAAGATAAGAGCGTTGTTCCAACAACTTGACGTGTCGCTTGCTGCAGGAAAGCTTCCAGCTTCTCTGTTTGACTCCCAAGGAGAGATTGACAGTGAAGATGTATGGGGTGCAGTTTGAAATATATTTATGTATTTTTCCTTCTGTATGTAACTTGCATTAAATTGAGAATTTGGTCATATTATTTAATTGAAACGCCGCCTGTCCTGTGCATAAATATCGATTACTTGAGCATTCTTCAAAAAAAAAAAAAAAAAAGTGCTTGAATTTTTATTTGGACTTGGCTTTGAAACAAGCGCATACGCTTGTATGAAGATGCTCAAGCTTTGGCTTTAACTGTGGGGGAACTTAAATAATACAATTGAACTTACATTACTCAAGGACTTGGATTCATGTGGTCCCTGGGTTATTTTCTTTTGCCCATGAAGCAGGAAAACTTATTCCTCTTCCGATCGCATGTCTTAAATGTGCTACTTTGAATAATATAAGTATATGGTATTCCTTATAATAGCTTTGAAAAAATTTCCCTCACAAGCTATTTAAAATGGTTTTTAAAGCTTTAGTTTTACACGTTTTCTGCGAGAATGTAGTTGCAAAAACCTTATATTGGAAGCATGGCTCGACATTATGCATTCAATTTGTCCGTAACAAAATAATGTTAGGTGTGTGTTCATGGTATGTCGATAAGTGTTAGTAGGCCACGCAATTTGAGATTTTTGTAGGTGCTATCCATTTGGCTGTGCCTTTTTCTCAAGAGGGATAGTTTCCTTTTCTTTTGCGTTACTGCTTCCCCTGATGGTGATATTATATGGGTCTAACCGATTTTTTAACGTTATGCTGCTATAATGACATTTAGGAATCATGAGTACTTCATTCCTTACTGCAGATTTTCTGTGCAAAATGTGGCTCCAAGGATCTGTCCCTCGATAATGATATCATTCTCTGTGATGGTGCCTGCGAACGTGGATTTCATCAATTTTGCTTGGAACCACCTCTGTTGAAAGAACAAAGTAATATCATCCACCCAGTTGATTGCTTTTGTTTCTCTCATCATGTTTATACTGGTTGCTAATTTTTATTTTCTTGTCGGTTACTATACAGTTCCTCCAGGTGATGAAGGTTGGCTTTGCCCTGGGTGTGATTGTAAAGTTGATTGCATTGACATGCTTAACGATTATCTGGGGGCAAAAATTTCTATTGTTGACAGTTGGGAGGTCTAGCTTGTGCCATTATATTTGCTTTTGTTAAATGTTGGAAGTAGCTACTCATTTTGCTGTCCTGTCATTTACAGAAAATCTTTCCTGAGGCTGCTGCAGCTTCATCGGGGAAGCAATTGAATGAGGGTGCTGGGTCGTCGGACGACTCTGAGGATGATGATTATGACCCAGATAAACCAGATACAGCTGATGAGAAGATTGATGGAGATGAATCAAGTTCGGGTGCATCTTACTTTTCTGCACCTGATGATTTGGCAGCTTCTGTTAATAACGATCAGTATCTTGGCCTGCCTTCTGATGATTCAGAAGATGATGATTTTGATCCCTCTGCTCCTGAGCAAGATAAGCAAGGGAAGGAGGATAGTTCAAGTTCTGATTTTACCTCTGATTCAGAGGACCTTGCTGGGTTAGTTGAAGATGAAAACATAGATGTCAGTCAAATTTTGCCCTCAGTAGATCAAAATCAGCCCTCCGTAGCATCTGAAAAAACAAATTCTGAAGTGGGTAAGGTTAAAAGGAGTTTGCTGAAAGACGAGCTGTCTTACCTTATGGAGACTGGTGCTGAACCTGTATCCAGTAAAAGACATGTTGAGCGGTTGGACTACAAGAAATTGAATGATGTGAGTTTCATCTTCACATTTTAATTTATTTTATGGTCTATTACAATTTGCCACATTTGCCTTCTTATCTTTAACCATATTTGTTGTATTGTTGTGGGAATTGTGGGTGGCACTAATTCTGTTTAATACATTTATTGCTGCGGGTTGGCCGCTTGAGGTAATCCAGTAACATTTCTGAGTTCTCCAAATATGTTATTTTAAAATGGAAATACGAGTCGACTCAGCTGCCATTCCCTTTAGATGGTGCTGCTACTCATACAAATCAAATCAGGAAGGTAGCTTTGTGCCTAGCATTAGCTATTTTGTGAACCAGAGGACAGCAAAATCTGACAGTTTTTGTCCCAGTAGTCGTTGGAATTTTCCTTTTCCATTAAATTAAGTAAGTAGCTTCCTTTGCCTCGGACAAGTCTCATAGTGTAGAACAAGTATGCTTATATGCTTATGCATAATACGCAGCTGAATGTATTATACACCATATTTGATGTAGTTTCTGAGTGAAAATGAGGCAAGTTTTGAGGCTGGGAAGGGGCTATGGTAAAAGTAAAACTGGATAGCTTAGTGTATAGTGAAGCCCAGAGTAGTTGGAAAGTGAAAATCTGGCTAGTAGGTGATACTAGTTATCTGAAATTTTATGCTATTGGAGGAAGTTTGCAATTGATGAAGTAACTGTTTTTTGGCAAGACTGCAGAATTATCGTGTTAATTTGAAGTAGATTATACAAGAAGAAAAGTGAAGATAGATTACATAGGGACCAACAAAATTAAGTACCTTTTTGGTTAGCATGCTGTTCCCATGTTAATAACCTATTCGTTAGTAATATTACAAGGTATTTACAGTTTCCATCAAGTTGCCCTACTGTTTCAAGACTTGTAACAATATACTAATGCTGAATAGAATTGTATTTTACATAAAGACTTGGCAAGGAATTTGATGCAAATCATGAGAAATACAAATAGCCTCGGCTTGCGTATGGAATGAAACAAATTCGGGCTACATTTGATTGCTTTTAAAATTTTACATGGGACTTCCATTTCAACCTAACATTTCCAAATATGCCTAATGCAGAATTCGATGTTTCTTGTGATTCACAGCTCATAAAGGTTTCTCATGCTTTTGCTTGGAGGTCTTGGTATTATTTTAATTTAATATGGGACTTTGAGAACGGAGAGTTTTTTGTGTATAAGACGCTATGGTGTTGGAATCACCTGTATATCTGGAAGTTCCTTGAGCAAGAACTCCATCTTTTTGCTATATCTAGAGAGGTTGATGGTGTAGCAAATAAATGGATGTAATTAGTTGTCACGAATCTCTATACAAAAGTGGGTTTTCACCTTAGTTATCAAGACTATTTGGTTAACTAGTTTTACTTAAAACTCACTTTCATCATTGATTGCATGTTTCTTTCACAAATTTTCTCCTTATTTACTTCATTGCTTATCTGTGATCCTTTATTTATTTTCTGGGTTATGAGAACTGATGCTCTATCTCTCAAAAGGAAACATTTGGTAATTCTTCTTCTGATTCAAGCGATGAGGATTTTGATGATACTACCCCTCCAAAGAGAAGGAAGGCTAACGGAGATAAAACTGAGATGGCGGCACCTCGTAAAACTCCAATTATGGAGAATAACAATAACACGGAGGATGGAAACCAGAAAAAAGGCCAGTATTTACCTAAACGATCTCGGAAAAATGATATTGTTGGGGGCACAATTGAATCCTCAACCAAAGTCGATTCTGGTAGTACCGGTAATAAAAGATCTGCAAAGCGGCTTGGAGAGGCTGTAACACAGGTATTGCTTTTGCATGAACAAGTGATCTGATGGTAATGATGAACATTTTTGTAATTATTCTGAAATTAGTTTGTTTCATAAGTTGCATTATCTAGGTAAATCAGGGCCTGAGAAAAATGATTTATCAAGCTGCATATAATTAATTTTTCCATTGCTGGTATATATATCATCCATATGCCTATTTTGGACTATAATATGGAATATATCTGCAGTACCCGGGTTGATAACGCCGAAAGCACACTGTGTTAGCTATTTTGATTACTCTCGGCTTTTAGGTATTTTATCTGGTGGTTTGTAAAGAGGTAATTGTGTTGGTGCAGAGTCTCTATGCATCCTTCAATCAGAATCAATACCCTGAAAGATCTGTAAAAGAAAATTTGGCAAAAGAACTAGGGCTTACAGTTCAGCAGGTATCCCCTTCTCAACTTTGTAGTATTTGTTGTGGTTGGTCTTCTTTTTTTTTTTTTTTTTTTTTTTTGTGGTGGTGGGGGTAATTACTCTGACATGTCCTGAGGTTTGGCCTAATTACATTATTTTTCCCCATACATGTTCCTAAGATTGTGCTTAGTAGACACATGCTATTATAATAATCATGAATTGGAACTCAAATATTGATTAGTAAGTGTGAGGGCAAATCATAGTACTCTAAAATGGACGAAATTATCAAAATAGATATATCCAAATATAATCTTTCGTTGTTAGGGAGACATTTGTAATTTCTCAAACCTCAAGGGAGTTTGTGTAATTGTCTAAGCCTCAGGGCGTGATACTTAGTATACTAGTATCTCCCTTTTTTTCCCAGCAGGTTAGTATTAACATCTTGATTTATCATGTTCAATTCAATTCTAAAATTTGCTTGCAGGTTAGTAAATGGTTTGAAAATGCTCGTTGGAGCTTTCACCATAGGCCAAAAATGGAATCAAATTCAACTGGAATACCATCTGATAATGGCACCACCAATACCTTGTCCAATCAGAATGTGGAAATGCAACAATCCAGTGAAGTTCCACCTGAGAATCATACCACAGAAACGGAAGTGAAAGATTCAGTAATCAATACCAGTGTAGAAAATTCCAAAACGCCGAAAACCAGAAAGAGGAAAGGTAAGTTAGATGAGGCGTCAAAAGACATTACAGTTGGCACTAAATCTCAAAAGCAGGACGAATCCCCACAACAGCGTGGTAGCAAAAGACAGACTAGAAGCAGCAAGATTCGAGATTCTTGAAAGCTTATGTATTGTGGATTCTATGAACATAAGCTGTTGCTACCGAATTCTGTACCTTCACTGCTGCTCTATGAAGATCTCATGGCAGCATGCGTCCAGGACGATAATAAAGTTTCGGTTTTGGCCAGTGGAGTCACATTCTAGCCGCCAACCGCCCTCTGCCAAAATCAAAATTCATTTGGCACCCACCTAGTGTCTGAGTGAAGTGCTTGAGGAGCTAAAAGAGATTTATCTTGGAATCTTCGATAAATCAGTTTAGGAGATTTCAGGGTGTGACGAATTTGAGCTCATGCGGAACTTGTATGAACTAATGATCCGATGATTCTGCATTTATGAAATTATGTAAACTATTAAGATTTTAAGATCAGTACTGTTTTTAGTTGTGTGGAAGTATTTTGCCTTAGTTTGTTTGTCGGCTCTGTATGTGGACTGTTATGGCAGTTATAAAATTTTAAATTTTATTTGCGCACCCATACTCCTACATTCGAGTGTTGTCCCTACATATAAGCAAAATTGTTCAAATTTTATCGCTTCTCTCTCTCTCTCTCTCTCTCTTTTGGAGTAAATTAAAGGGCTGACAAGATGTAGAACTTGATTGCATACATGGGACTTGGTTTTTCTCTCTCTCTTTTGGAGTAAATTAAAGGGGTGACAAGATGTAGAACTTGATTGCACACATTGGACTTGGTTTTTCTGTCTTTTTCTCTCTTTTGGAGTAAATTAAAGGGGTGACAAGATGTAGAACTTGATTGCACACGTGGGACTTGGTTTTCTCTGTTCTCTATTCCGTAATAAGAACTGAGAACATCTTTTTCCGGGAATAAGATTTCTCTGGCTGAATTGAATACCTCGGGATGAAAAAAGATATTTGTCTAAAGTTTAGTTCTCACTTGGTCATCTATGCGACGCTGTGGGTCAGCACCTCCGAAAGAAATCGAGGATTTCATTCAGTGATCTCGCGATCGCTCTCTGAACTATCAAAATTAGATAAAACATGAGATAAATTTTGTATTCTATTGATTTCTCAGTTCTCTCCCCTGCAAAGTCAACATATAAGATTCTGTAATCATACCCCGCGAAAGGCAACATAGCTTAAGGGGGATTTTTGATTCAATTTGGTATTCCATAATAGCGTAAAGGGTGTACCGGTAGGTGAAAACAAAAGCCATGTGAATCTCAATACTCATGACATATGGGCTCACCCATATCATTCATCTCAAAGTTTCTTACGAGGAATGCCTTTGTATCACACAACAGCCCCACATTTAGTAGAACTAGGATCTTGGGATGGGAAGACTTTCTCCTCATTCTCTGAACTGACTTCAAAGGAAGGAGAGTCCCACCTCTTTGAAGTGCGAATTCTTCCTCCGAATTCTGACTACCCCTTCATTAGATTATATTCGATAATTCAGATCCAATGAAATTAACCTCATATGTTTCTAAGCTCATTTCATGTTTTAAAATTTGACCACGGGACGGACCGAATCCTTTTGACCCGCCCATTTTCAGTCCTAAAAGGGACCGAAACCCCCTTTCTTTCCCCCAATTGGATCGGCCCCAAGAGAAAAGAGGAAGAAGAAAGAAAGAAGAGAAAAACCCCACCCGAATCTTTTTGCGTTCGTCCGATCAACGATGTGAGGTAAGATTTGAATTCCCTCTTCGAATGCTTCGTTGCCCTCCGATTGAATGTCGTTTTTCTTGCCCGATTCCATGGTTTTCATTAAATGTGTGAATAGTACCTGACATGGCATAATCCGAACCGTACACGTGTCGCATCGCTTGAGGGCCACGTGGGCATATAAGTGACGTAGGCCAGCTCAAAGCCACCTGGCACTAGCCAGGTCGAGATGTCGAGCTCAGGTACTTGGGACAGCTGAGCCTCTCTATGGCTTTGATCGAGCTGGACTTATCGAGCTGTGTGCTGGTCACAAAGGAGTCCTGACACCCGCGCCTTCGAGTTGGATCATGATACAACCCATCGATCTGCAGGTCGATGGCTTACATCATCAAACACCCAAATCTCATAAAGCACCCCTATCGGGACATGTGCTTACTCTCCATTCCCTGTAGCAGGTTCACTGTGGCGCAATTAATGCCCAACGTACCTGACTATTCCCAAAGGGGAAAGGAAGTACTGTTGACCTCTCGATCGCCAGATCCACCATCCGACATTCAGATCGATGGCTGACAGGACCATTAATGCACAGTCGCGGCACACGCACTACTGTGTTAATCGGCTTTGGCTATAAATACTCCCCATTTCTACAGTGGTTGGTAAGCTTTTATTGCGCGTTTACATCGCATTTAATTCTCTTTCTACACTTACCCTGTACTGACTTGAGCGTCGGAGTGTCAAACTTGGGTAAAACCCCAAGTCCCCAAGTTGGCTTCGAACTCACGTTTTCTAGTGCTTTCAGGTCGATAAGAACCCACTTTACAAATTCTTAACTGATTGACCCAGATCTGACATCCAGCTCGTCCAACTCAGTTCAACCAGATTTGAGCCATATCAGACACTGATTCTTTTTTTTTAATAGATGGAGTTGGATCGGATTTAACAGAACTTTTTTTTAATAAAAATATGACGAATTTATTGAGTACTCTTTCTATTATTTAAAAAAATAGTAAATAGAAAAGATTACAATATTACATAGAGTACCGATGTCTAAACATGAAATCACTGCATAAGAGAGTATAACTTCCTATACATCAAAAAATACTTGGAGATATTGTAATGTAGTCATAATTATAGTTATAGACCCAATCATCATCACCATCTTTAACTTGATAAGTTGAGGATTTTACTTAAGACCGAAAGTGCCATCTTTCGGTAACATAAATATCTTTGATATATGATTTAATAAATTCAATCAAATTAAAGAATGATGTTTATGTAAGGAAAGCGGATTCTCAATGCATGCGTCCAACGAAACCCGATATGATCTCTTGTGAAAATATTTTGGACCCAAAATCTAATCCATATCCACTTAACAGATCCAAAACCATTCTAAATGGGTTAATCCGTCCGGATTCGGGTAAGACCCGAACCCATTATCATACTTAAGAATTAAGATTGTTGAAGTCTTTAAAATATTAATCTTAGTAGTAATTGTTCGAAAGAATTCATCCAAAATTAATAATAAATAAAAAGAAACATTAAATATGAACCTAAAATCGAAAATAATTTGAGTACGTACTGCACGTACGGGACATAAATAAATGATTGAATTATTGCTTTCAAAATTTCACCTAATACTGTCAAACAAAATAACGAGGATCATAGTAATAATTTATTATTAAAATCTTAACTTGATAATTTGGTAAATTATACTGTACTTAATAAAAAGAGAGAAAATAAATAAATACTCTTAGGACAAAAACCTAAATTTGCAGACCAAATTTCAGTAAGTCAATGTGTTGGACGGTTTGCTTGGAATCTGAGATAGATGTTGGAATTTAGATAATAAGTTTGACTTTGGATTTTGAAAAGTTTGAAGTCTGATCCCACTTTCCTTACTTAGCAGCCCAAAAATACTATTAAAACAAGTAATTATGCCCGTCCTGCTATCAATGCACCTATTATTTGACTTATAATCCTTTCTTTGTTTTGCTTTATAATTAAGAATTTATTGGAAACCATTTAATAATAATAATAATAATAATAATAATAATAATAATAATAATAATAATAATTGATTGGAAGATCTATGTTGAACCAATTTTTATAATAGTAAGTTTTAAGTTCAGTATTTTTCTTTTTTTTTTTTAAACTCAAACCCTCAAAGGGGCATATTATTGAATATCAAAACTCAAGAGGAACAATAACAATAACAAAAATACAAGGAATAATAGAAAAATTAACGCAGGCCGAAGCCGCAATTGCAACAGATTTGTGAGCTATTATATTAGCATCACGTTTAATAAAAGAAACGGACTCCTTGAAGTTGAAGATTCGATCTGGGTGAAGCTCCGCAACCGTCTTTTCTCCGGATTGAAAATAACACTTTGGCCTACAGCAGATAACTCGGCCAAAATATTCCCTCGGAGAATCACATAAAATAATAACAAAGAACATAAAGAAACTAAATAAACTTCCATACGGAAGGGACAAAACTTCTATACGGAAGAGATGAAAAACTTGAAATATAATATAACCTAAATAAAAAATCTAAGAATCTAAGAATATAATATAACCTAATTGAGATGAAAAACGTATCAAATCTAAGAATCTGAGTAGAACTGAATCAATCCGACGGTGGAGCATAGTATTCTTCACCGCCGGATCGAAGCTTCAATTGATTGATTGCTTCGTTCTGAGTTTGAATTATGTAGATTGGAGGTGCCTATTAAGAAAACTTAAGCCAAATCTTCTTCCGCCAAATCTTCGTAAATTAGATAATAAACCCTAATCTCATGGCACTCGTTTGACCAAAGCAAATTAATTTAAACCCGAGGTAGCGGATCCATTAATAATATACTTTAAAATGTACAAATTGGTCCCGTTAAGGAAACAAGCTGAGATATTCATTGGATTATAGTACTCAAGTTGCATGCATGGCTACTGCAACTCCACAAACATTAATTATAATTAATTCATCGGAGATTGTGTCTGCCTTCTGATAATTAAGGCATAACAGACTAATTAATTAGTTTAATTAATTATTTATTGCAGAAAAACTGGAAAACAACACTTGGAGATGCCATTTTTTCTGGGCAATTAAGAATCAATTGATTATTATTAATTGGTTTTTTTCAACGTTAATGGTCCCCAACGTACATTGATACTCTCATGATTTGTTAGTATTTTTAATTTTTAATTATTGTTAATGAATTATTAATGATTAATGTCATATAGTTTCGTGCGGATTCGAGGGCATTCTTAGTCCTGATCAGATGACTAATAGAACTACGTACTTCAACTAGGAAAAAACAAGGATTATGTATAGGTTATTGGGCTTATTTATATAATATGTAGCAACTGTTGTAATTTATTAGTTTCGATCTTGATTGAAATAAAACGTTAAATAAAAACTTAGTTTGTCGATACAAATTTGATGATCTCATTAATGCATAATTTCATTTTTTTTTTTGTTGGGACATTAATGCATTAATTTCATGATATATGCAATTGTCTCAAATTTGTAATAGTACAAACCTTTTTAATGTATTAATTTTTAATTATATGACGTAGTGATATCAAATGTATAGGGTAAGGGAAGATTTTATTTCCAAAATTAAACTTATTTGTTAATGTGTTCCGCCAGAACACCATGAGATTAAGCTCTCTCTTTTATCAAAATCTTACCATAGTGACTCACAGTTTTGGGAAAACTAATCAATAGATATCAAATTAAAAGTTTGAATGGTTCTATCTCACGAGGCTTAATTATAAAATTCCAAGGGTAGCGCCGTAGCGGTTTTAGTTAAATCTCAAGATTTAGGTTTTTAATTACTCACATTATCTTCATGTTCCTCTTCATTCGAATTTATCCATACGACTTTTTTACTGTTCCACCAAGTTATCTTTAATATTCATAACTAAACAACTCATATGCAAACTAGCTCTATGGAACAAGCTCCCGAACACGCGAACTCTATCTGTTGTGCTTATCGTGAAACTGACCACATATTGATTCTAGTTGGGTAGACCCCATCAATCAGGATATAATTACAATGGAAAGTCATATGTTCCCTGTTTTTAAGAGAACTTATCAAGCACAAAAGGAAATTTTACCTTAAATTCGGTTCACTTGAGTCCAACTAATTATAGTGATAAATGAAAAAATTTGTAAGTTTGGGATATTAAGTATTTCCAAATTGACATTTCACGCCACTAAGTGTTGCAGTTGCAATTTGGCCTAAACTACGAGTGATAAAAAATAACAATTTAAGGACAAATTTTAACTTAATTCCAAATTAATGCCGGGACAAGTTTGAAACGCTAATGTGGCACCAAGAAGTTTTGGTGAAATTTAATAACTGTAACGTAATAAGAAAAACCATAAAAACAAAATAATTTATCAAATTGAAGAAACAACTTTTCAACTATTACAATGATACATCCATTAGAATCCTAAATCCCTAAATCACTTTTCGTATTAGAACATTTACTCCTTGATGCTCAAATTTACATAATCTTGCGAGACAAAGATTGTGGTGTTCATATGAGCTTTGGCTCAAGAATAAAGAAAATGGTCAGCAAAAGATCTTCGCAGAATAAAAGTTGTCTTGATATACAGAATCTTCTGAATACATGGAAATGACATAAATTTCATCAAGATTGAGTGATTTGCTCTTTTTTTTTTTTTTCCTCAAGTTCGAATCAAATTTGTTCGGCTCGGTTCAAGTTCAATGAAGTCTAAAGTTCAAAATTCAGTTCGTCCGATTGTTCGAGTTTGGCTTGGCTCGATTTCGAATTCGAACCCAAAGTATATTTTTCCTTTAAAAAAAGAAAAAATAAAATAGTAATATATATACAAATAAAATTGGCCGGCTCGCGAGCCATGAGCAAGAATAAGAATATTTGAGTTCGGTTCAAGTGTTTTCATACTTGCTTCGACCACAATTTAGAATTGGGAAAAAATTTATTCTTAAATTGCTACTTTTTACTATTTGGAATCCTTAAATTGCAACTGTAACACTTAGTGACATGAAATGTTAATTCAGGGGTAGTTAATGTCCCAAATTAATTTGCAATTTTCTCAAATATTATATTCGTTGTTTAATTTGTCATTCTTTTTAAATTTTTTATAATTTAGACGATAAATACAAAATATTTGTTCCTCGTTACGATAATTTTCCCGAACAAGACTCAGAGCTACAAAGCACAACCAACTAACCCATTGTTTTTATTCATAAAACATTTCCTACATGATTATTAGGGATGGAACTGCAGGGTGCTGGAGGGGGCCTTGCCCCCCTTTCAATTTTAGTGGTTTTTGAAATGGATAAATAAATACAGTATTTTTATGTGTAAAATTAAAAAACCAAATTACAATTTCTTCTTATAACTCGTTATAATTTTCCATCTTCAATCACCCCCAAGATTCTCCAAACTCCTTCCGTCCCTGAAAGACTACTATACCTTTTAATCCATCAAAGTTCATTTAAGATACATAAAATAATTATTCTATACTTCATCAATTAATTCCCTCGTAAAAAAAAACATGACATTAATGTCATAAGAGGCCATATATAAGCGTCCTTATTTCAACTAAAACCATATGTATACATATTCATAAGTTTATCTGAATTCATCACATGCAAATTAAATGATTTTAGAAAAATATTACATAAGGGAGCAAGCATTAGGGTTGTCATCACTGAAAATCTGATGAGAATAATCGTATATATCCATGTTGTACTTTGTTTGCCAATATTCGCTCTTCTTCAAGTCCGCCTTCTTATCATCATCGTCTTCTTCTTCTTTTTTGCTCTCGTCATTTAGTTTCTTTTCCTCCTCTTTTTCGTCACCCTTCTTCTCGTCTTCCTTGATCTTCTCCTCGTCTTTCTTCTCTTCATCCATCACTATGGATGCTTGTTTCCCAGTTCTTTTGTACACATCGTTCACTAGCTTATCGGGATCAACAACGCCTTTCACTGTTACTTGATCGTTAGCGATATCTGTTATCACTGATTCTACACCTGCATTATGGAATTATTATGAGGCATATATTGTCGACTATAATAACATGTGGTAAATGAAAATTCAACCTTATGCACATGAAGAACTTCGAAAAACTTTTGCAGTTTTAATTTACCTTTAATTTTTCCAATACTCTTCTGCATGAGTTGAGCACAAGGCCCACAATGCATCCGAACTTTCAACACAACTGTTATCACTGCTGGAGCCTGCCAAGGTGAAAACCAAAGTAAAATTTATCAATTATACCAATTTAATGTTCATGAAATATATTCATTTTATCCACTTGCACTTTGGGGAAATTTTAATCATATCGACTCGGTCGAATTCCCAATCAGTTATATGATAAGTTATATTTTACCAATTACTATTTAATTAATCATTCTCTTTAAAAAAATTTACCTATCATAGAACTAAGATAAATCTATCGCATTTGCACTTATTTAGTCGAATCAGTTCGGGAAATATTCCAAACAGATCACGAAACTATAAAAATATATTATGTTTTCCCCCAAATGTAAAATATAAGAGATATTATTGTAATTTATAGTACTACTTGGGGTTTATACTAAAATTTAGGGGTAACCTTGTGGTAACCCGGCCTAATTTCTTACATCTTTTCTTTAAGTTAATCCAACTATTCCAAATTATATTTCTTATATTTTGGTCGTCGAATTGTGATTTTAACCCGAATTCTCCATAAATCTGATTAACAAGCTTTGCCGAACACGACAGATGTGCTAAAAGCATCAGAAAAGAAGAAGTTTAGAAACAAATTATTTATTATTTAAACATATATATAAGTTTGACTAAAGAAATTAAAATAACCCAAATTAATTTACTATTTTGTTTCCTTTGAAGTGCTGATTTACTATAGATTACTCTAGAGGAAAATGACTTATAAATGCATCGTAAAATGTGCCAGGGGGTGCACGCCCCTTGGCTATTTCTCTTGTTGTAACTTGTGTGGCTTTCATGTCAGCAGAATTAGACAATATATGCAGTAACAAGTTGCATTGTTGTCTGTACTTCAATTATAAATATTAAGTTTTTCTAATCCTAATTAACTATATAACTAAAGGAAAATTATAATACATACACAATATTATATTTGTTATTTAATTTTTCATTTATTCTAAAATTTTCACTAAGTACACGATAAGTATAAAATTTACCCCCTCATTATATCTATTTGATTCGAGTTAGAGTTACCCTAATTCTCATGAAAAAATTCATGCTCTATTTTAATAGTTAGTTTGTCCATTAGCGTATTAACCTCTAAGTTTGTAATAATTAGCTAATTAATTATGTATATGACAATGGAATTTATTACATATTTTCAATCATTGCAATGGCGTCATTTCATCAACCTGAAAGTTTTTCGTACCAAAAATAAATATGGTGGTCCAAAAGCCTGTAATCCCATGTGACACTGCGAAGCGTTCTAAAGTTATATATATAGCACAATTTTAATTAATTTTCTCTAATTAAATTTGCATATATAAAAGCAACTTTATGAACTATAAGGTATAACAAATAAATTCATGTAGCGCAATCAGATAACAAACATTAATAATATGATTAGGGGAATTGTGACACTATAATCTATAGTATTAATGATTAATTAATTACACGTACCTCCTCTTTCTGTTCTTCCTTGGGTGGTTCTTCTTTGTTTTGTTCTTTAGTTTCCTCCACCGGTTTAGGCAGAGGTGAGATAATTTGAACCTTCCGTCCAGTTTTTTTGTGAATTCTCTCCGAGACCTTTAATGGATCGGCTTCCTTTCCTTTTACGACTACTTTACTAGACTTGTAATCTGCTTTCACTTCATCCACGCCTGTTAAACTTACATATGTTAAATATATCAAAACAATCCAATGTACAATATAATTTAAAATCTTCAAATTAAATTATACAAGATTTCTAAAATTATTTTTTGGCACTACTCATGCATGCACAAATATTAATGATGATTGATGAACAAAACCCTAATGTTTATTGTATTGGCTATGACGAGATGAAATAGATGAGTACTAGGATGAGCATTTAGCCGTGAGATGTGATGGTGGATAAAGTGTGGGATGAAAAATTATTTTTTTTATCTAATATAATATTGGACAATATCATCAATAACGAACTAAAAAATATTAATAAATCTACTCATCCTTAATCATACTAAGTAAATATGTCGACAGATTCTGTCGACATGGGAGAGGATGTGCTGTTGTGAATTAAGTGAAGATTAATTATATTGTATCTTAATTAGTTGATGACAATATGAAATTTTAGATATATATAATTCAAAGATATATATATATATATATGTTTGAAAAATAAATGAACTTCTTTCTTTGTCTTTAAAAAGGATCAATGCTAGTTTTCAACAATTCCCGTTAAAAGAATAACCGAACCTTGAAATCCTTTGAGGGCTCTAGCAACTTTTCGGGCACAGGCAACGCAATGCATGTCGACTTTGAGCACCATTTCCTGAGGCTCTTCAACCTCTTTCTTTTCTTCTTCCTTTTTCTCATCTTCTACTTTTGCTGCAGCAGCTTCTTCTTGTTTCTCCCCGGCTTTCTGATTTTCCTCGTCTTTCTTCTCCTTTATTTCATCAATCAGATCATGTGCATGCACATACAAATACTAAATTAGTTATGCACACACACATATATATATATGTGTGTAAGGAAGTTTACACGATTTGTCACTACAAGAAAACTGGCAAATTCAATTCCGAGGGAATTTCCGAACAAATTCCTAGGGACTCCCTCGGAATACAAGATTTCTGAGTGCGTACTCACTCCGAAAAGATCGTATAACAAATTTTTATTTTAATTTGTTAAGGAAGGAAATGAAAAGGGATTACAAGGAAGAAAGCTCACTTCGCCCATGTCTTGACCGTCGTCGGCTGAAAGGATGAGAGGAAACTTCCCTTTCGTCCTGTTGTTTATTACGTTTGCTGTATGTGTCTGTGTGTTTGGTTGAGAGATAGAGATGAAATGATATATAGGAGGTGACACTGCAAATCTGATTTGTATGTATTTAATTCGGGCCCAGCTATGTTTTTCACTCAATCATTCAATTCCAAACTCCAGATTTTATCAATATTTTGTTTGGCTGATTATTCCCTAATCTCGAATTTTGTTGTATTTATAAAAATGTTCTGAATATTAGTTATGTAAGATTGTTTTTTTAGATTAATTTATCTCGGGTTTATTGCTAATATTAAGTTGGGTTAATAATACACAATTTTGTGTTCCATGTTTGGGTTCGTGGAAAAAGTTTAATAAAGTTGTAGTTAATATTATGTTTGAGATGTTTATTTTCAATGAATTGTAAATTTATTTAATTGTAATTTTATCTAATCACATCCTCTTTGTATGATTCCTAATAAAAGTTAATTAATGAGTAGTAGCGTGTTTGATGAGGATTCATGATAAAATTGAATTAAATTTTAAGAAAAAAGTTTAATGTTCTACATCGAACACTTTCAAACATGTCGGACTTAGTAATTTTTATACAACATACAAGGCCAAAACACACGCTTCATATATACAAGATAAGTTTTATGAAATATTTTTCCCCATTTGGGCACCCTTGTATATATTATTCGTAACAAAACAATAATAATAATAATAATAATAATAATAATAATAATAATAATAATAATAATAATAATAATAATAATAATAATAATAAATTGACCCATAGTGTGTGTCCCGTTGCTATATAATTATTGGTGATACATGGTAATTCCCAATGTTGTATTGATATATCAATAGTAAAATCATTTATTACGCATAGCATTCCACCAAAAAAAATATTTATTACGCTTAGCAATCCACACGTTACAAATCTTTTCTCTCAATCTACACGTCCAAAATACAATTCTGCTACAAAATGTTGTGGTTAAAATTATTAGGATAGGATTTTATTTAGAGCAAATGAAAATTTAGTTATAACAATTTTGTAATTGATATGATAAAAGTTAACAAAGTCTGTAAAATTTCGAAATAAAAAGGAACTTAAAATTTTAGCCTTTCATTCATGAAAAGTTTAAACTATTTGAATTTATGTATTTTAAGGAAAAGTTATTGCGTATGCCTGATTCGAGCGAATTTTATTAATTATATGATAAATTTATTACACTTACTACTATTACGATAAATTTATTACACTTACTGTTGATCTATTTGGTTATTATTCTTAAAAAGTATTATTTTAATCACATCATAGATATATAATATTCGATTTTTAAGTCGAATCAGACTAGAATTGTCCAATCGAGATACCTTTAAAAAGAATTTTTAAATACAAGTATATATATATTAGTTGAGCTCGAAGACATAAATACTCCTTAAAATATTGTTTTATTATGTTATATTGTGGCGAACATTTTTCATGTAAAAAATTTTAAAAAATTATATCGTCATATTTATATTATATTTTATATTATATTCATGTCTTCATATAAGCATTTATGTAAGACAATAATGAGGAAGTTGACTAAACTTTAGTAACAATTAAATACAGAAAATAGAGAATGCCGACATTACTATAACAAAGTAAATACGTTGATTTTGGGGGAGGTTTGCCGTGCCGCCCTCCGTCCTTCCCTCCTTAAATTTGCACATAGTGAAATTCTTTCTAATTTTCTTTATTCAAATTCTTTATTTTGTATTTTTTCTTAATATTGGCGATTTCATCCTCCTCGAATTAAAAACTAATATACTTCTCAGGGTGATTCTAGCCCGAGTCTGGCTCGGCCAAACCAGTGTAACGAGGGAGTGAGTGTTTTGCACTTGTCGTGTGGTTGGTGAAAAATTTGGGGAGAGTGATCAATCAAATAGCAAACGTAATACACTTACCTTTTTAATTGGTTGGGTCCGGCCATGCCGGGTTTGAGCTAGAATTTTCCTACTTCTCATCTCACCCTTCTCGATATATACTCCTAAAATTATTGTGGTTTATGTTTTCATAAGATTTATTTACGTTTACATCAATAATGAGATATAAAAGTTGCTTTATCATAAATCATAATACGTAAAAAAGGATACACTGATTTTTTTATTAATATAGTTGGAGGAGTGTTTTGCGGAAGACCAACATTGGACTCACCGAGTAAATGATGTTGGCAATTCGGTGATATACCATCTTAATTAGAGGTAACATATTCAAATTTTTAATTATGTAGCTGTTATTAGTAACGAGAGTTGTACACTTCAATAATCCGACTCAATTTGATAACGTCGGAGGAGTTAGAAACTAGTGGGCCACAAATTATTAGATAAACAGGCCCAATTACGGCCCAAAGATCAAGATAATCCCAAAAATAATTGTGATTTTGGGCCCTAGTAATCATACGGACAACAACCGTAAGTTGCGGTCCATATCTGCCAGGCCTGCAAACTGGGCCCATGCCCATTGCTCTAAGACCAACCGGCCATGACTTATCTCCAACACTGCTCTTTAATGTACGGATCTAATGCTGACAGAGGTTGTCTGCATACAAAACAAAAGGATTGAACTTGAACTACAATATGCATGGAAATGGAGGGTACATTCTAAATTAATTATTCATGTTTTTTTTCTTGGATTGGAGAATTATTTTGAGGGAATTTCATTGGCTTCATGCTTAATTTATACTCCCAAAATTTATTAATATATTTAGTGTTCAAGAACGAAGATCTCTGAGATACTAAGGATGAGAACAAATTAAATAAAGTAGTTAGCCACATGATAATAAGATAGCAAAATCTCAACGGGACTCTTGACTTATATAAGGGGATGTGAGTTTAGTGGAAGATGGAGAACAAACACAAAATAGAGAAAAGAGAACACATTACGTAATTTAGTAGTTCAATATTGTATTACAATGCAAGCTTAAGCTAAGGATGCAAATGAACCGAGACCGTTTAAGTAAAGCTCAGACTTAGGCTAGAAGTTTCCGAACCTATGGCTCGGCTACTTCAACTTTCAAGTCGAGCTCGAACAAAATTTGTAAGGGCCGGGCTCGAGCCAAAAAAAAAAAAAGAAGGGCTAAGGATCAGGCTTGAGCCGGGAGGAAGAAAGAAAAGACTAAGAATCGATCAGATAGGCTCGTTTGAGAGCTTTAATTTAATTAGAGATATCGTGTTTCACTAATCAGAAATGTGATTGGGCCTTAAGGGCTTATTCCTAGATGTATTTATTTGTAACTGTACATGAAGATGAAAGAGATATAAGGCCCAGAGTCAATTTCGATTTAGAACCTTTGCAAGAGCACTCAACATCAGCCCATTAAGATTGCATTCAATTAACCACAATCTACTCCATGCGAAAAAATTTTAGTAACTTCAAATGTTTTTTTTTTTTAAGTTTCAAATGTGTCTAGTTATTTAATCATAAATTTCCCAGTTTCCACAAAGTTCTCCGGCCCCATATAAAAATGAAACCCTACAAAACCTAGAACAAATACGAATATTAATGATTTGAGATAAAAAAAACAAAAGAAAAGAAAAAGTACATCCAGCTTCATTAATCCCTTTATTCCTTATTGATACGCTTTTAACCAAATAGGAAAGTACATATCTATATCTATTTATACTATAATATATAGGAAGGGTGTATTTTGACCAAAATGTGTCGATTTTGACTGAATGGAATTTTGTGGTTTTTTTGAATTTTTTTATTCTTTAAAAATTATTTGATTGGTTGGTTAACTTTTCAAACTATTTAAAATTTTAATTATTTACTAAATCCCACTAATTAAGACATTAATCTCTTAAATTTAGAAAATTATAATTAATATCATTTTATTTATGTAAACTTATTATATACGGATATTTGACTTTTCAAAATATAAATTTTAAATACATATAAGGTAATAGATAAATATATAGAATATATTAAATTTAAAAATATATAATTAATTATAAT
>JBBMKE010000011.1:15445967-15461480 GCA_037834125.1 Lippia alba | reverse complement strand
GCAATTACCTTCAAGAGTTATGCAAGAAAAAGTGGAGTTCTTAAGCTTGGTGAATGCAAAAATGGAGGTTGGAGATTGAGGGCTTTCTCTTCTTTCTTGCTTGAAAAGATGAAGTGTTTGGTGTGGGAGAGAGGGGTGTGGATCGGTGGGATGCTGATGGAGGGAGAGAGAGTGTGTGTTGCAAGTGGGTTAGGGTATGAGGGTAGGTACTAGGTGTGTTAGAGTAGGTACGTGGGGCCTTTTGGTTTATTTGTGGTCGTTTAATGCATAAGGGCTCGTTTCGGTCAAATTTCGGAGGTCTTAGGAATTTTAGAAAGGCTAGTCCCATTGAGTCCAAATCGCCGATTTGAGCTCAAAGGAGGTGACGGAATTCGAATCCGAATTCCCGATCTCAAGATATGTCGACCGGACCAAATGGTGCTCTAATTGCTCGTTAGCCTCCATGTTGGTCACGTTAATGAAATGAAATTCAAAACCACATCGTACAAATCCAAAATTATGAACGAACACATATACATATTCATAACACATAACCCTCCCACATATACAAGTTTCACGAAATTCGGAAATCGGGTCAAATACGAACAAGGAGAAATTAATTCACTCAAGAACAAGGAGCTCATGAAATCATTCAAGTTCAAATATTCAAGGAATTCCAAATAATTCACATTATAACATTTAAATAAACGAAATTAAATACGAAATGATTTAAGAACAATTAATTCGCGCATGTTGGTAAACACATACGTCATACTGTACGGCCGAAGAGTCGGCGCGTCACAGGACGGACCGGATCCTTTTGGCTCGACCCCTTTTCAGCACTAAAAGGGACCGAAACCCCCTTTCTTTCCCCCATTTGGATCGGCCCCAAGAGAAAAGAGGAAGAAGATAAAAACCCCACTGAACCCTTTCGAGCTCAAGAGCTCCGTCCTCGTTCGTCCGATCAACGGTTCGAGGTAAGATTTGAATTCCTCTCTTCGAATGCTTCGTTTCTCTCCGATTGAATGTCATTTTACTTGCCCGTCAGAAATAATCAAGGGCCGACGTAAGTGGTGGGGTACAATAACCCTACAATTTATTTTTAACTTTGTATATGTAATTAGAATTTTTTTTAATTTTAAATTTTTTTTATCCTATATAAAATTCTTTAATCCTAATAATTGACCAAAAAAAGAAAAAAAGAAAAAAAGCTCGGGTAGCCTTGATAATGAGTAACGACCATGAAAAAAAAGTCTTTTTTTTTTTTCCTTTCATCTATATCGTTATATTAAACCCGAGAACTTATAATAATGACTTTAATTTCTTTCACTCTTTTAATTAATTTATTTAGTTTCACCATTTTTTTTCTTTAAACGCCATGAATTCCAATTATTCTTATTCTCAAAACAACGTTTTAAGGTACCTCACACCATGTTGAATATCGGCTGACTCTCTAAAATTAGTGAATTACATACTAATGCTTCGGACCTACTCTTTGCATGCTCACATTTTCGAATCTCGATTGAGCTCAAGTTTACCTTGCCCTACTCCAATTTTATCAATTTCATTTTTTGTCACATCACTTTTCTATTTCTTTTCTATTCTTTTTGTTTTTTAATTTATCTTTTACCAATATAATATTTTCTTATACTATTTATTTATTTTTATCATAAATCTATTAATTTTACTAAAGAATGTGAAAGATTTATTTTTTGTATGTATTTAATTGATAATACATTTTTATTTATATATATACACGTCCAACGTACCAAGTTAGCCGTAATAATAGAGAATTTTGGGCCAATATGTTTCATTGTTGCACTTGGGTGAACTTCAGTTTCTCACAGCATGCTCAAAAAATATAATTGAAATACATTTAACTACCCCAATATTTAGTCCAATTACAATATTGTTCATTATTAGAAAATTACATTTTTAATCTTAAATTTGAGAACGGATTGTAATTCTTAGAGTTTCATTATGTCATTCCGAAAATACTCCTGATTTGTTGTTAAATTCATTTTTATAGGGATCATTTTGTTTATATTTGTAAACTTTAGTGTTGATTTTAAAATTTTGGTCATATATTTAATATAACATTCATAAAACCTTCAGAGGCATAAGTCTACTTTTATATATTCCTTAAAAGATCTCAGACCAAATACGATTTAATAGGGAGTACAATATAATTTTTCGATAATAATATATTACATTGTAATTGGGTTTAGTATTAAGACCTAAATGACCCTGTATAACATTAATAAAATGAAAATGGAGCAGCAGGGCCAGCGCGGTAAACTAAAGCTTTTTGAAATTGTAAAAATGGCGGCATTTGCATCACCAACCCCATTCTTCTCATCCTCAAATGAAATCAAACGAAAATAAAATCGCAGATTTGCGCCCCTTTTCCATTTTTTTCCTCCCCCCTCCGCATCCACTATAAAGCTATTCATTATTCCACAGCCATAGACAAGCTGCATCAGCATCAGTCTCTGCCGAAATCCATCGCCCATTTCTGTCACAACCCTAAAGAACAGGGCTTCCATGGCTGGCAGAGAAAACCAAGTTCCCACCAGAAAGAAAGCTCCCCGTAAACGAGCCAATCGATTTGCGGACGAGAATCCGGTAATGAAGAAGCGAGTTGTGTTGGGGGAGCTCACAAATACTTCGCAAAATGCATCTAGGTTCATGCAAAACTCGGTTATGGGGAAAACCCGGAAATCGAAACCTGAATCTGTTTCGAAGGATGTATGTGATGAAGTTGATATGGAGTTGGTGGTTAGCCCGGGATCTGATGAGCAGCAAAAGATTGGATATGCTCCCTCCATATTTCAGCATCTACACTTATTGGAGGTATCTTACTGTTTTATCCCTATTGGAGTTTTCGTCATCAATTTAATGTTTGCCTTTCCTATCCTGTTATGATTGTTTATTGAGCTGTTGTTTATTATAAAGTTGGGTGCTGATTTGGGGTTGTGGATTGTAAACTTAATGCTAGTGATGATTATGATGTTAGGGTTTTGGATTACAATTCTAATTTGGGATTTTCTGGCATTTATCAGATTTAAGGATTTGATTGTTGTTGAGATTTTGTACAATATCAGACTTTGTTGTCATTTGCTGGACGTAATTTCAGCTTTCAAGTTTCAATCAATCCTATAATTGAAGCAGTTCATCTCAGAATTATAACTTAAGTCCTGAGTAAGAGTAAATATGCTTTACCATATAGCTTCCTTTACCTTGATTTCAATTGGTATTGTTCTTTGTAATCACTTATCTGTCATTTGGGCTATGATTCTGTTCTGATGATTGACGAATGACAAGTCTTCTGGGAGATAATTTTACTGACAGATCTTATTTTCTGGGTTGTAATGAGTGAAATCTAACAAAGGTCTGTGGTATTAGGTTGAAGCAAAAAAAAGACCTTTATCTAATTACATGGAGAAGATTCAGGATGACATAAACCCAGTAATGAGAGGAATTCTGGTTGATTGGTTGGTTGAGGTTGCAGAAGAGTACAAACTTGTTTCTGACACTTTGTATTTAACTGTAAGCTACATTGATAGATACCTCTCTGCCCATAAGCTGATAAGGAATAAACTTCAGCTTCTTGGAGTATCTTGCATGCTTGTTGCGTCGTAAGCCCTCAACCCTTCCTGCATTTTTCTCTGATTCATAATTCTATTTGTGATTTCTTAAATGATTGATATAAACTGCAGTAAATATGAAGAAATCAGTCCGCCTCATGTTGAAGATTTCTGCTATATAACAGACAACACATACACAAAAGAAGAGGTCTGTTACAATCCATATCTGCAATTTATTGTATAGCTTTTAGGTTGTTTTGAGCATTGTGGATAATGTGTATTCGTTGCTGTTTAACAGATTGTACATGTGGAAAGCGAGGTCCTCAAGCTTTTAGATTTCGAGATGGGAAATCCAACAACTAAAACCTTTCTCAGGTTATAATCTGTTTCTGATCCCTGCTCTTGAATCTTTGGTTTTGGAATCTGGAAATCTTTTTTACTCACTATTTCACTATTTTTTGGTAAAATTTGGAGAATTTTTACTCGGGCTGCTCGAGAAAAACCCTTGGTAGGATGAAAATTTGAACTCTCAAAATCATATTCCTGTGAAATTCTATACATAAAGGCTAAAGCTAACCAAGTCATTGTATTTTCCAGTTCTCAACTCTCCAATTCGACTTTTTCTGTCATTATCTTGGCGAGCTGAGCTTAGTAGATTACGGCTGTATTCGATACATTCCATCACCTGTAGCTGCTTCAGCCATCTTTCTTGCAAGATTAACACTCCATCCAATATCTCACCCATGGGTAAAACCTCCTCCAAGATCTTCCTACTTTGGTTTTAATAGGAGAATCAAAATTATGTACAGTTGTTGAAACTTAGAAAGAAATTGGCTTCAACTTCTGCAGACAATGGCATTACAACAGCATACAGGTTACAGGCCGTATGAATTGCAAGAGTGTGTACTCAGGCTTCACAATCTACTTCTCAGAAGTGAAACATCTGCAAAAGCAGTTAGACAAAAATATATGGATCATAAGGTACCTGAAACTTTCTTGTTCTTGTTTCTTTCCTTTCTCATACGTGAATAGCGATTCACATGCTTTTCGAAAGAATCTGATTTTACATGCTATGTTGTATGAAACAGTTCAGATGTGTGGCATCATTGAATCCGCCCTTAGAGATTCTACCACGCTTCTTTGAGGTTTCAATTGAATGAACTTCATTGATATGCTCCGGAGAATTAATTTCTTACATTTCCCCAGAAACATAAGGATCGTCATACGTGAAGAAGGCGCCATTCATTCCTTTGCAAATAGGAGCACAGCGCATTTTTTCAGCTTCTTTTGTTGAGTAGAAGTTGCAGTCATTAAACAATACTTTGCACCACACACTAGTCAGTTGTCAGGGACACTTGTAATGTATGTATATCCATTTTTGGATGGATTGTAGAAGTTCTTTTTTGTGTTTTTTTCTTTAAAAATACAAACACCCAAAGATAATTCAAATTGGCTTTATCTTGGAAAATAAACTTATTAATCGGAACCAATCTTTCTTGGTTTGACACATTAAAATTATTATTCCCTAATGTTTATTTTTAGGTTTTATTTTATGCGCCTTTTGGTGTAACCGAGCAAGGAAATGGATCCCCAAATGTAGGGAGTGCTTGCAAATTTAAGAAGCAAAATAATAATTCAATATGAAGATTTAGTAATATTAAGATTTTCAAGAAACTTTAGATTCGTTAATATATTATTAGAAAAATCCAATAACTTCAATCTACTAATCTTTTTTTTTGGGCAACCATAAATCTATGATCTATCTAATCAAATCTTGAAAATCTGAGTATAAAAAGGAAGTACATAACACGGATTTTTTCTAATTACACCTGTTTGATGGAGTTAGGTTGGGAATAAAATCACATTTTTTTTATTTTTTATTTTACCGTACCTATGTTCGGATTAAAATCACTTGCACAATACTCACGAGTGTAGAATAACTTGGCCCGGGGACAGCAATCAATATGGGCTGGGCCGATTAGGACTCCTAATTTAAAACTTTATTATACTTGTTTTTTTGGGTCCAATAAGTTCCAACAGAAGCTTTAAACACATAAAAGAAGTCAACCTCGACGCGAAGAGAAAAACATTTGTTTGCTGATAATCGTTACAATTAATTAGACGTAATCGGAGATGGAATGGGAAAGTGATGAAAGGGAGCTAAAAGCCGCCGGCGCTGCGGCGCTCGGCGGTGGCCGCGTCGGATTTCTCATTCGCGGTTGGGAGATCGAGTCTCGCAAGCGTTCTATTCTCAACTCCTCTCTGCTGCAACAGTACGTCTTTCTACTCCCTCTGTGTGTGTTTTTGTGTGTGTGTGTGTGTGGGTAAAGGGCAATGATAAAAGCTTGAAATTTGATTGTTAATTTGTGTGTGAACTGGACATATCTCTTGAAAACTAGTTTATGGATGAAATGTTGTTCTGATCAAGCATGCTGCCTCTGAATCATAACGCGGTTGTTCTCTGCTTTTGTATGGATTTGTAAAGTTTCTATTGAAGTATTTTGTTTCTATTAGACAAATTATGATTGTGGGGAGCTTATTGGTTAATTAAAAAATGCGTCGAAATTGATTTAGGTAGTATTGTTGAGACTTTTAGAGTTAGAATACCAACAGAAGCAATGTTTTCTAGAGTTGGAGTTTCTCTGTGGGGAATTGTCCCTGGAAACCGTTTTTCATTGAGTAATAGCAATATCACCTTGAATAAGAAGAAGATTTTTGCTCGTTCGCGACTTCTGTTGAGGAAACAAAAATAGGTGTTTGTGGGGTGGGTAATCCTGCACATGATTACTCAATGTGCGTTATCTCCGCAATAAAGTTATATGTATAGCTGCTTTCGTTATTTGGTGTGTCTCCATCATGCTGTGGAGAAAACATGTAAAGTTAGTCTAAGAAGTAGTATGGAATTGTCTCATCTCTCGTTCTTCAGCTTAAACCTTACCGTAATTATTTAAATTTTATGTTATCCGATTTTTCAGTGCCATGCTTTTGTTTGGTTATCCTGCATCAAGTTTTGTCACCTCATGAATTAGATAAATTGCTATACCATGCTTTCGTTTGGTTATCCTGCATCAAGTTTTGTCACTAAATGTATTGATGACATGGAACTTTTCCACCATTTTCTAGATAGAAAGTTTGATTTCCAATATCTAATAGTTTAGGATATATTGTCGCAAAAATCTGCACTACTTGGACTTGAACTATTACTAGCACTATCTGTATGTGCAGGTGGGAAGAGAAGCTTCAGACATCCCACTTTCCAGAGATGGTGTTTGGGGAGAGTACTTTGGTCCTTAAGCATGTAAGTAGTGGCATAAAAATTCATTTCAATGCGTTTGATGCTTTATGTGGCTGGAAGCTGGAAGCATTGCCTCCGGTTGAAGTTCCAGCAGCTGCTCAATGGAAATTCCGGAGGTATATATCTCAGGTTTCTGTAATTCTTCTTTAAAAGACTTCTGTTGTGATCTGAAAACCTATCCTTGTAGAATACTGAGAAGGATTTATTGTTTTAAGTTTAAACAGTTCTTTTTTGTCATCATAGTTGGCATGATATGGAACTTTCTTGGTTCCGTTTTCATTTGCCTGCTGAAGTAGTAGGAACCATTAACTTCTGGCAAACACTTGTGAGGTGTCACCAAACATAAGGCAAATGCCTAACTACACCCGTAAAAACCATTCTGTTATTCTTTACCTCAATAATGCTTCAAAGTGTAATAATAAAGAGAGATGGGTGAATGTCGTGTGGTCCAGCTCCTGCGTAGATTGTACAATTACATAATTTCATTTCGCTTAACTAAAGGCAATCAATTACTGAAGCAGTGAAAAGGAAGGAAATTCTAAAGAATGAAATTCTGAAGTAGTTAAGGTGAAAAGGAATTCACTAAACGACAAGCTGTCTTTAGTGTCTTACCTTATGGAGACTGGTGCTGAGCAGTGTGTATGTTTCTCCAATTTTAGTAGAATACTTTGACTTCGGACAACTATACACTTTGTATCTACTAAGTATCAATATTTTTGTTACCTGTCCTTGATTTTAACTCGAGTACATGGCAATGTGGTGACAGTATTTGAATGGTTTGGACATTGGAGTAGTTTGATTGCATTTTCGATTCAACTTACTGCTGTGCTTTACGATCCATCTTCCAATTAACAGTTCTGCTACACATAATGAACCTTTTTAGCATTTTCAGAATGACACTTTGAGGTTATGCCTGTTGAAGTATTGTGACTTGAAAAAGACTAGCTTTGCTACCCTCATTATTTGTTTTCTGTATATCCCGCAGCAAGCCTACTGATCAGGTGATACTGGATTATGATTATACGTTCACAACACCATACTGTGGAAGTGTCAGTGTTGAAAAAACCCCTGAGGTGTGCTTTCTGTCTCCACTACATTTGAGCTTAGGTTTTCTTGGAATAGAGAGGATTATTTCTTGATGTTTGATGTCCGACGTTGAGATAACAAATTACATTAGCCAATTAGCTGTATGATATTATCAAATTTTGCTACATTTGATATAATTGCTGTGGCATTACATCGCTTCTTAATATCCTGTTCTTTAACTAGTCTGAAAGAGAACATCCTGATCAGAGCAGCTGTAATCCTCATTGGAAAGAGTGCCAGGAGCAGATTGATATGATTGCCTTGGCATCTAAAGAGCCCATTCTTTTCTATGATGAGGTCTCTAATTAATTGATTGGTGATTCCTTCCTTCAACCAGATATCTCAGAAATGAGATTCATGGCCTGATTTTAAATTTTCACACTATGGCCTCTGCCATCCTCAATGTTTTGACAGGTTATATTGTATGAAGATGAATTAGCTGATAATGGTGTCTCTCTTTTGACAGTTAAAGTGGTAAATACTCATTTTTTGGTAACTCGTATATTTTCGTTTAATCAAAGAAAGGACTGAGGCTAAGTTAAATCGTTGTTCTTTTTTATTATGCAGAGAGTCATGCCAACTGGGTGGTTTCTTCTCTTGCGCTTCTGGGTGAGTCTGTTAGAAGTTTTCCATAAGATAATTCCGTGACAAGGCTGCACATAGACGTCTTTTCTTAAATATTTGAATTTTCAAAAGTGAACTACCTATTCCTTTTATATTTTTCTGTAATATATATAAATGTTTCAGGAGGTCATATTTTTTTAACTATTAGCATATTTTGATTTATTGCTCGAGCTATCGTTCTGTTCTCTAGTTATTTATTATTTGGCTTAATTTTACAGCTCAGAGTTGATGGAGTGCTTATGAGATTGAGGGACACTCGCATGCATTGCACTTTCAAGGACAGTTCAGAACCTATTATCCTTCGAGAATGCTGCTGGAGAGAAGCAACTTTTAAGGCCTTGGCATCAGTGAGTGATGTTCTGTTCTTACTGTTCATTCAGTACACCAATTCTGTTTCTCCTGGTTAAGACCTATTAACGTATTATAGTTCCTTCTTTAATAGTCTGAAACAAAGTCTACTCTCTGTCTCCATAAGCATCTATTCATGGTATATGTACATTTTGGTTTCACTAGATCTAATTTTGAAATAATTGTGTGTCAAATTAATTTTGCATTAATCTTTATAACATTCTGAGGGAGTTAGTCTGAAATTCTCTTTTAATTATTGCAGAAGGGATATCCTGTTGATAATGCTGCTTACAGCGATCCTGGTGTCATCAGTGAACGGCTCCCAATTGTCATGCGCAAGACTGAAAAGCTTATAATCACATAAGTCTGTAAGCTGTAAAAAGCCCTTAACATTGTTTATTAACTGAAGAAATACTAGCTGATCTTTAATGTGGAACTCAAAATTATTTTGAGGAAGCCAGTCATTTGAAGAGAAAGGAAAGATTAATCTATGTACGAATTGAAACTTGCTCGCTATTCTGAAGTGTCCCTTTTTAATTATGTCAATTTCTACTTCCGTATAACTCACTGAGGTGACTGTAACCAGTTGATAAATCCAATGCGTAGAATTATATCTTCCCTATCTGCAATTCTGGTGAATTTCTAATTAGGAATATGAAATGGGAAGAGACAAAGGTGGTGGGGGCCTCTAACCCTTGGTAAATTGTGGTGCAAAACTATCCTGTACAACAAAAAATGAAACTTTTTGGCAGAAAATTCTAGGCAACTGTAATAGATACTGCTGGGTATAAGCTTTGGATAAATCTATAGAAGCGATGGAGAGGTAAGCCTGTTGTCATATCCCACAATTAATTATAGATTAGTCAGCAGTGGGGCCACTAGATGGAATATGATAGTTTTTGAGTACTTAGCTAATTAATGGTGATTGATGCCCATGAGAGGCTGATTGGAGGGGACAATTATTTAAATACATGCTAATTAAGTCAATGATATACCACTCAGTTCCCTATAATCTAGTATTTTGGCCATGTGTGTAGTTTTATTGACTCGGATAAATAAGGGTAAGAATAATCGGATAAATAAGGGTAAGAATTGTAAAAACCAGCCTTATATGTCTCATTCCACTAACTATGAAAATTTAAGCATGGTTCCATTGTGTTTACCCAAGATGGGGAATTGCACAGATCAAACTTACTCTCTCAATACTGCCTGCCACTTCAATGTTGGTAAATAGCACCAGCCTAGCTACCTACTCCATTAGGAAAACTAAGCTAAGGGTGCGTATTTTGTCAGATTGATGGATTAACATTTTATGTAGGTATACTGATATCTAACATGATCTAGCTCGGTATGCCCTAAGCCATTCTTGGTATTTAATTATTCTGGCTTCATAAAGCCTGCCTGCTCTGGTTTGTTGTTTTTTTCTGAAAGATATATCATGTACTTATCAGGATTTTAAGCATGTGTCTCTTCATTCCTTGAACTAATGACTGGTACAGTGGATGCATTTTAGTAGATTGTTGAACTCTTTTTGTCGTGGCTACTTGTATGTTAGATGCTATTGCTCAATCAGTGTGCTCTTTACTCTGCCATCCTTTCAGTTGCAACTTTTTATAATGTAATTCTTGGGCCGATAATATGTTTCCGACTTTCCGTTGTGCTTATCTGAAAATTTGTTCGGAAGTGAGTATTAAAACTTCACTTGGTTATATATTCAGTTGTCGGAGTGTGAGTTGTTGGGGGATAAACCTGTATGAAACTACTAATGTTTTCTAACATGTTTAACAACATTCCTGAAACAAAATTTATGCTGAAAATTCTCAGAAATGCCTTAAAAATTATTGGGAATTCAAATAAGTGCGTTCCCTCTGTAAACTTTATGCTTGCCTCAGCCTTCTTTCTCTGTAGTGATGGTTTTAGTCACAGATATCTTGGAAACAGCTACTCTTCATACTTAGACTTTTCAAGGAGTGTTTTGTTTGACATAAAAACAATAATACTGGACCACTAGATGGAACATATGATCAAACAATATCTGTAAACATATACTTTTTGTTTGCTCGCTACAACTTCCTGCCAGGATGATAATCATGAACTTCCTCTTGATTAATGTCCAACTCTTTGGAACCCAACACTGGTGCCCCTGAGATTTGCAAATAACTCTTTATGATAGCGAATCTCGGGAAATCATTAAAGTGGGTTACAACAGAAGTTTCAGTTTGGAATAACAGATGAAATAAGTAGATTACAGCCTGAGATTTAGGTCGAGCATATTTGGATTGGTTGATTTGTGCTCCTGTTGTTGATCCAATCGGAAGCTTCCAGGCCACATCAACTCTGCTGCTTTCTCTGGCTGTTGCGGTTTTCCAAATCTTGTATTGGCGTCACTAAAACGTGCCACAATCATATTCCCATCTCTGCCTGATTTGTGCACAAGCGAGTGTTGTTGCACTCCAAGTGATCTGAGCATCGAAGCATTTATGGGCAAAGTCATCATTTTGTGTGACTGGTAATGTCTTACTGCTCCTCTTTCCCTTTTGTGAGCATTCTGGTGCCCTCCCAATGCCTGTGAGCTGTAAAATTTCCTCATGCAGAAGTTGCATGAGAAAACCTTGGCTGAAGCAGGTCCTGATTGTACCTCCGATTCCTTGAGTTTTTCAGACGGTTTGTTTCCCAGGCTCAAATTCAACCACTCTCCTGGGTTTTGTTGCAGTCTTTCTTGATCCGGACTTCCTTCACTCGTCATCGTTTTGGTGTTGGATGTACAGTGGTGGATTAAGACGCTCGGTTGAATCCTTCACTCAATTCTTAAATTGATTTTTCTTTATCTGAGGGCTGGAATAAATTGAGACTCTGACAAGATGAAGCTGGGTGATATAAAACATCTTACCTCTATCATATGCCTGTTTCACTGCCCCCACCAAGTGACATTACATCATCTTTCAATTTTGCCCCTTTCAGGCTTGAGATTCCCCACTCATTTGTTTTTTCCCTTATCTGCTGAAACCATCGTCTTTAGCTAGTTTGCATTGGATTAGTTAAAATTTAACTAATGTTGACACTTCAATGTCAATTTTGTTTGGAGCCGAATCGAATCCGTATGTTCCATTTCTATTGCCCCTCTTTTCTGCCTACTTTCGGGCTAATTATATGTTGCCTCCTGAAGTACGGGTTCTTTTATACTTTGCAACCTGATGTATACAAGTATAAAAAACTTTGTACTTTAGGTGTCAAGTGTAAAAAATTAAAAATAAATCATCCCTCTGGTAGCAAAGTGCGAAAAATAACCTTATAAATTGCATGAGACCGACGCATATTACCGCGTGAGTGACTAGAAAAACATTCCGTGGTGGGCAACTCATAATTGAAGGTGGTAAACTTAAAAAAAATCCTCATGTGGGTGGCAAAGTGTAATTAACCCTAAAATTATCAGTACTTTGTGATTCTTAGCCAAGATTTTAATCATGGCTCAACAGTTAAGTACAAATTATCTCAGTTATTATTCATCGCAAAGCTTTGTATATTTGAGAACTTTTCAAGAGTTTTACCCTGAATAATAAAGATGTTGGTGAGTGAGTGATAAGCTTTGATCCAGGATATAGATGCTGGTGCTAGTGCTTGCAGAATTATATCATATTGGGTGTACTTTGATTTTGATACATTAAAAGCCTTTGGGGAAAGTGGTGGGGTCTTGAAACTTGTCAATAATGTTGATAGAAGTAGGGAGAAAGATTTGTGGGTATCTAACCAGTTTTACATTACTTTTATCTGAAAACATGTGTATCTACTTGGGTGTTGTCATGTTGGGACTTCTTGGTGCCTTTTTCTGGCATCTAACAGGTACCATGTACTTTGACCTCCATTTTTCGCGTTATTTGGAAATACATGAATAACAGAAGCTGGGCGAATTGGTTTGACTGGTAAATTATTGTTCTTGATTGATTGGTACCGGGTAAAGAGAACTATTAGGAAAATTCAAAGAGTTATATACACCCATAACCTTGTGTTATTGGAAATAGGCACAGAAAACCTTATGTTTTGAAAATTCGTATAGAAAACCTTATGTTTATAGAAAAGTTGCACAGAAAATCTTATAGCTAGCAATTGTAGCATACGCGTTTCTTGTGCGATATTTTTATGTCTTTTTACTGTAGAATGGCCATTTTATCCTTATGGCTTTTATTTCCATCACTTTTTAGTCCAAGTTTTTCTATTTTTATACAGAGGATAAAATATTTATTTTTCTAATCATACTTTGATACCAACTAATCCCTTCATTAGTATGTATTAAAAATTGTCTATTTTGCTCTCTAAACGGAGATATATTTTCTATTGTCCATTGTATTTCCTTCTTTAATTTCATTTTATTATTAAAGTATTCTTCGAATCTTAATAACATATGTCTATGATACATTTTTTCTTTTATAAGATCTTTCTCTTTCATTTTTAGTTCTATAATAGTTAGTTCAAGATCTTTATAAATGTATGGATTATCAGTTTCGTTTAACTCATTTATCTTGTTTTTTATTATTTTTCTTATTTTTTCTAGATCTCTTGTAATACGTCGTTGTTTTAAGAGTTGATCCATTTCTAACCATTTATTTCTCGTTGATATATTTTTTCTATTAACTTTTTATTTATAGTTTCCATTTGTTTATAATCTTTTTCAGCAAGATCTGATGGTATCTCATTATCTTTTTCAAGCATTTTAAAGAATAACATCCAATACTGTGGACATTTATTGATTATTCTTCTTAATCTCCATCCCAAATTTCTTATTTCAATTTTTAATTTTTCAGAAGTCATTTTATTCTTAAGAATCTGAAGATCCTTCTTGTTCATAAACATGTTCTATAGCAATTATCACTTTATTTATAAAATTCAATTTTTTATTATTTTTCTTACAATCTTCATCACAGTCTATTTCTTTTGATATATGTTTATCATCATGATCTTTTACCAACTTTCTTATTCTAATTTTCAAATATTGCTTTACTATATGTCTAAAATGTTTATCTGATGTATCTCCATCAAAGCAACTGCTAAAACTATATGCAAGGATAAATCCTCTTCCAGAATCACCATCTGAATTACCATCCATGATTTTATTTAGATTTTATAATTTTGGGAAAATAAATTTTATAATCAGTTTTAAAAATCGTTTCCATCAAATATTGATTTTAAACAAGAGTACTCTAAAACCCATTCTAAAATCATAACACACAAAATATTTTGAGCAAAGTATATTACCTTTCTTTATCTCATTCGTCTTCTACAAAGATCTATCAGATTCTTCTAAGACTCGTCTTCTTTTTCCTCGATCAGCTTCAACATCCCAAAAGTCCTGACGGCTTCCTGCCTTTATGGACACAAACGGGTAACAAGCTTTGATCTTAAATGGAAAATTCACTACGGCATATAGAACGATAGTCTATTTTGAAATTTAAGGGAGTAAAGATATGTAATAAGCTCAAAACAAAACACAATTTATGTTTTATGAAAGAAATGATTTTATTTCCCCTTTATGGGTTTATTTTCTCATACTTAGTACACAGAAAGCACTCATATTACAACACTGAATTATTTTCAGACACTCTTTCTCACTTTGGCTATTGTTTTTTCGATTCCTTCTCTATTACAAACCACTCCTATTTATACATCCAAAACGCGTAAAGAGATAAGATTCCTTAAGATAAGGCAATCCTAACTTTTATTTGTATCCATAAGATCTATCTATATCTTCAACGGCTGAGATCTTGCCGACATTTTTATAGTGGTTGCAGACGTCATTGCTTACGTCTCTCTATTGGACACTTTTCATTATGCTGTCACATCCTGAATTCCGTATGGCACCCAATCAATTTGCACCTCTTGTCTTGTAGCTGAGGAGCAAATAACTCTATGGGTTGTAAGAACAATGTGGAATTCTTGTTGTAACCCGGTCTTTGAATCATTAGCAGAACCTTTAGTAACCAATATTTAGTTTCCAGCAGCGCAAATGGTTTGAAAACCTTTATTGAGAAGATTCTCTGAAATACTCTGTATGGCTTTTATTCCAAGGGCTCTTCTCGTGATGACTCATTCTGGGAAGTATATAGCAGCCTTGAAGCTTCTTCTTCCAACTTCTAAGCTGATGTTGCTATATAAAGGATTTATTGAGACAATATGGAGTGCCTCATACCACTTATTTCCATCAAATTCTGGGGATATGGTGTAGAATTTCAAGACGCATTGTCTTCTTTAGCAAATTGGGAAACCTTAGATTTGAATGTATCTTCAAATCCTCTTATTTCCTTTTGTTCCTTACTAAGGTATATCAGATCGAGAAAACCAAATTCGGCAAGCTTTAGAACTTGGTTAGGATCAGCCCCATTGATTGCAATCAACCTTGGGTAGATTGTATTCCCACTTGAGTAAAAAATTTCTTATACTCTGGATAGTTGTATACAAGATCAAACATTCTCTTATATTCTATATCACAGGAATGTTTAGGAATATATTCTCCCTTTATTTGAACTGTTTTAAAAGAATCAGATTTTTGAAGTGATTCTATCTTTATTGTTCTTGTAGAGGATGTCTTTTTTGTTTCCTCGA
>JBBMKE010000011.1:15426807-15445867 GCA_037834125.1 Lippia alba | reverse complement strand
CTAGCCTGTGCATAGTCTCCACCCAAGATAGTATACGCGACCCCTGGGAGTTTGGGAAGGTATACGTCTTGATGCCTCCAATTGTGTGGAGAGGGTACGTTGTGGGTTCGCTACCCCTCGTGACATCGTGTTGTGGATGGTTTGGCCGCGCGTGGCTCTTCCATCAATTGGTGTGGATGCGGATGTGATGTGATGTGATTTGGCTTTATTTCCAGTGTTGTGTATTTAAAGCAGGTTGGAAGCTCGTACTCGCTGAGCGTGCTTGTGTATTGTGGAATTTATGAATCAAATTGGGATTTATGAAAACTATATATGTATTTTGGCTTGTATAACCCAATTTTGGTTCATGAATTCACCCCCTTTGATACGTGCTTTGTATATTTATATAGTGTTGGGGTGTGCGTTTGCCGCCTCACTTAGTCAGTTGACTGACTCCTCGCTCTTGATCCTAATCACATATGAGCAAAAAGTTCAAGAATTCACTTAAGTTCATTTTAAAGGAATTCCAAATATTCGCATAATGACTTTTATGAATCAAATTAAATATGTAAAGCATTTATGAATAATTAATTCGTGCACATTGATAAACACATACATCATACCTGTACGGCCGAAGAGTTGGGGCCTCACAGATGCTTCTTTGAAGATTAAATTCTACCATGAATTCAAGCAGGTTGTACTACATTTTCCCGGTGAATCAACCTCATGAGGGTTTTTTTTTCCAATGGTAAGATATTCATCATGGCTCTCGTAGCTACCACCACATCCCATTTAGTCAAAGTCCTCTGGATCAGTTTAAAATTGCATGGGCGCACCTGACGATTCTGGCGGTGTAAATACAAGAGAGGAAGGTGCAACTAGCCAATTTTAGAGTCATTCTCCACCAGTAATCCTGTAACCAATGGTAATACGATATGTACCATTCCCCCGCTAATGATTGTCTTCACCATGGTGATATATATGTTCCTCACTCCCAACTTGTATTATTGGCAATGGTTGTCATTTTAATGATTGGTGTTATGCTGGGCTACTATCTGTCTCGCTACATGTGAAAGTATGTTTTGTATTAACATTTTAGTGACTTATGTATCGTATTTAATCTTTATTGTTTTCCATGAATTGTTTAACGGTTATAGTTTTATTTTGTCAATGCAACCTGTATGTGAATGTCATGTACTATGAGTTTAGTTATGACGGGACTTTTGTCGAGATCCTGTATCCCCATTAAACTAACCCTTATGAAAAATGGAACCTTCTTCCATAATAAATATTTGTTATGTACAATTGATGCAATTGAAAGTTTATTTGATTTCCCCGTAGTATTATTGATGCACTTTTGTGTTTTTGTGGTACGTTCGAATATATTTCCAATAATCCAGTTTGCTATTTACGTGAAATCATAGTTTTGTGTGTAGATTTAATTTTAGACAAGTATGGTGAATAACTGCCTCAGAAGAGTCATATTTATTATTTCATAAATACATATATAAGTCCTTTTACGATAACCACCATAAATCCCGTCTTCTACGTAGTGATATTTTAAATAAAGATTTGAATGTACACATAAATTGTATTCAATGTTGTTCAGAGCTTGAGTTATAGCTAATTTGTCAAATAGTGGTTTGACATGCCACCCTACCATTAAACTTAAATTACATTTACTGTAGTTGAATACAAAATTGTGTAATGGTTGTGTAATATTTATTACGATCCAACTACCACTTGTCTGAAATCAATTAAGATATAGACTCAGGTTTATTTTCTAAAACTAACAGTGTTGGTTGTGGTCTGACATGTCATTAAGTAGTTCTGTACTTGTGGTGCATAGTCTCTTCTATATTAAGGACTTTAGCTTTTCATTGGAAGATAACTCCATCATTTTCAATTTTGGGTTTAGAAGAACGTAAGGTGTTTCTTCCATTCAGTCTTTATCAGTTTCTCCTTCTAAAAAGCCAAAAAAGTTTCAAAATGTCTTGCCAATCCTGTTTCAACTATCAAGCGGAGAAGTTCTACCCAGACACTACAAAAAAAATAGTCAGCTAGGTAGTAGTTTCCAGCAATACGAGATAGTCTAAGATTTATAATGTGGATGCGGAATAAGATACGAATCTGAAACTGAATTAAGAATCATGTTGCCTGAAATTAAAACATCGTGCTAGTGTAAATTTTCATCTATAAGATAGGAACATGGTTATTCTCAAACAACCAAAAAAGGAGAATTTTCAAATAAACCAACAATTACACTCAACATGCAAACAAAAATGTTGCTCTTAAATTTTACCAAAATATAAGTAATTTGCAAATCAACCCATAAAACCAAAACCAATATCGTTCCAGGAAAGTTTATGAGAATCTACAACAAATTTCTCAATCCTGGCCCTTTTTGCATGATCTAAATTCCCATTTAAAAAGAACAAAAAAAATTATACAATAAACTAAAATAAATGGGTTTATCTGAACAAAATAACCTGGTGAAACTCGTAGTCCATTAGGCTTGGCTACAATATCTTGCAAAATATGATTTTCTAAAGCGGAACCTTCCCATCCGGATAATACATAGATGAAGTTCATCTGGGGATTGCAAACACCTAAAACATCTAGGATTAGGTTTTTTTTTCCTCTCTAGAAGTGGCCCCCTCCTAAATGTCTCTAGTTTTCAAGGAGATCCAGATGTTAGAAGAGATCTGGATCTCTTTGAGTTCTTGATTGTTCTTTTATCATTTATTTCTATTTTCTTTTTTTGGTTATTTCTCTCTCGTATGAGAGTTGTTTTACTTTCTTCTTGTTTCGAGATCTCATCGTTTATTACAGGGTGGTCCTCCCAATGTTGTAAGTGTCCGCCTCTTTTATCATATATGGATGGATGCTTATACTTGAAGATCAAAACAAACGGAGATTAAAGAATCTGACTGCAAATGCTGAGAAATTGGTGGTGGAAGTGGAATTAGGATTGAGTACAGAGAATTTGGTGGTGTTGGAATTAGGGTTGAGTACTAACTATTCTTTTACGCTCTTTACCAATATTGGATCTAGTTTTGAGAATGTTAGTTTTTGTCCTTTTTTATACGTAGAGCAAATATGATTGCCCACAAATTTGTTAGAATTGCGTTCTCGAGCTTGCTTTACTTTTTTCATTATTCATTTGTATGCTTTCATTTCAATTGATTGAGTAAAATTTTCCTTCGGGGGTTTGTTGTCCAAAAAGAAAACATTAATAGCAACGATCCCTTTACGTGTTTGATATTTTTCTTTACGTACCATCCAGCGCATCCAAACATCCCTAAAATCAACATCATGTTGAAATCTAAGATTTAGGGATATGGATATGTAGTACCCCGGAGTGCAAGGCACCACATCCCCCGCACCGTAGTCCGACACGTGTAACGAAATTGAAACTCGACACACGCACCAACCCACAGGGAATGGCAGACAAACAAAAACTCTCCTAGGCTAGGCGGTTAAGACCTTGTACAGAGTGCGCAACAAAGCAAATACGAAATGCGGAAGCTCAGGATCACAAACACACATGCAATGGCCACGGGCTGGCATAAATTAAACACGCGATCACATGCAAACTTGGGCGCCTCAGGCCTCTTTTCAATGCAAATACGAGCCCGACAAAGGTAAATTTAAATCATTCATACATGTTTACTAAACGAATCTCAATCTTATACAAATCTCAAAATTGCAAACTTAAATACAATGTAAAATGCAAAAGACTCCACCTACAAGACTCGAACAAAAGACTCGAACAACTCAAAATAATACCGCCACCTAGCCAAACCAAAACCTGCACCTGCAAACTCAAATAACAAAAAGGGGGAAAAACAAACAACGAGAAGGGGTCAGTCCTAAAGACTGGTGGGGGGGCTAACCCACACACACGTACATATACGTAAGAGAAAAGCATATCAAAAGTATAAAGATTCATGAACCGGGGCATGGTTTTTGCAATCCAAAACATTTTAAATCCCGTGATTCTATATAAAAAAGAGTTAGGCCGAAGGTCAAAATCCACCAATTTTTAGTAATTAAGAATCCATGCCCGTTTTACAAATTAAGTGCAAACCCGCACACGCACGACTAGGCGAGTACGAGTCTCAAACTCCCCTTTTTCCATTCACAAAAGGTAAACTAACACTCACACTAATACGAAATTACACAAAGCATACCTTCCACTTCTTCACTCGATGGAAGGGTTGGCCAACCCTAACCATCTATACATATAAGTGTGGTTCGTGAGTTTTGTGACACTCACTCCCCGAGGATTCCATCTCGTACCTGCCTCCTAGTGGGTTCTGGGTTGATCCTTTTAACATTAGAGACCGTACTAGGGAGTACCCGACGGCCCGCTGCCGTCCCGGGACTCCTTTTGCACCGAATCTCCTGGGCCTCAAACAAAACAAATAAAGAAAAATTTTCACAAAGCTCTCACCATTTTCAAAATCCCAAACTCTTACGCACACCAACTATTTGCAAAACAAACAAATGAAAAAAGTTTAAGTATACGTAAAAGGGTTTTCAAACGTATCTTGACAAAAGGGCCAATTCCCACAAAATATATATCCAACACATGAATCTAAGTACATATATATAGATAGATCACATGCGGGCTTAAAACTTAGATAGGGGTGTAGATCGCTTAACTAAAAGAAAGAAAACCTCACCTTGACGACCAAACCGAACGAAACGAACTACCTCCTCAACGACCAAACGAACCTAGGAACAAAACAATGGACAAAAGACAAACTTAGACTCCAAATGAACCAATTATATACTCGGCATATTCTTATGAATGCAAATGATGCATAAGAAATGCAACGAAGATGCACTTAGGTCACACGAATCCAACTTAAGTCATAACAAAGCACAAATCACATATTTCATATTGAACAAGCTCACGAACTTCATACAAAGGACATATAGGACCATATAACACATTCACAAAGCATAAACTTCATACAAGAAGCAAGGAAGTACCATTCAAAGCAAACAAGTTAAGTATGAGATCACTTAAGTGCATAAAAGGGCAAATAGTGCACATTCGGTAACATATTGCACATAAGAGCATCACTCCCACATAATAACCTCATAAAAAACACTTATTACATATTTGATGAAGTACAAAATACATATATTTCATATAAGGATCACATAATCATCATACAAGGCATGCAACAACGTACAAAGTCACTCGAGTACAAAAAGAGCACATTACGCACATTCGTACATATCTTGCACATTTCACATCCAACAAGGCCACAAATTTAATAAAACATTCATAACACATGATATAAAATATTAGGAAAGTTTATAAGTCATAATGGGGGTGGGAGAGAATTAAACAAGCGAAAAAAAATAAGAAAACGGAAAAAAACGAAGAAAATGGAAAACAGAAAATTCCATGCCTGTGGAGGATTTTCCCATGCCCGTGGAGGATCTTCCCATGCCCGTGGAAAAAGGTCTAAAACAAGGCAGCAACTCAAGCAAGCTCCACGCCCATGGGACATTTTCCCATGCCCGTGGAAGTCTCCCAGAACTAAAAAGGCCCAAAACAAGGCAAAATCAACCAAAGCAAGTTTAAATCATGCAAGAACACTCCAAACTCAATTCAAACACATTATAAAGCCAATAACTCAATCATAAACATATAATGTATCAAATAGCATCAAGGATACACGAATTCAAGTCCCACATTCCAAATATTCAACTAAAAACGCACATACGAGCACAACCGACGCAATCGACATTCAAGCATGCAGAAATGAGTCCTAAATCTAACTTCTTAGAAACAAAACACACAAAACCACATCCTAACATAATATACTACTTAATCACAAAGTGGGGAAATAAGGGGATTAAGAATTCATGCACAATTCACCAAGATTTCAAGCATAAGCGCACATAAGGCATAATCGACTCACTCGACATTCCAATCCACATATGTGAATCTCATAATCACATTCTCAGCACCACAAAGCACAAAACCAAGTCTCAACATAAAATACTACAAAATCTCAAGGTGGGGGAAGAAGGGGATCAAGGGATCAATGCATTAGTCCAAGCCACAAACTCCATTCATGCCAAAATCCATCTCTAGTTCACATATATCATACAAATGAAGCCATAAATCACATTCTCATGCTTTCCCCCACAAACCCATCAAAGCCATAAATAACATGAATTTCACCAACCAATTACCAAGTATATAAACCACAAATATCTCAAAGATATGCATCAAGGACCTCCACAAATGCAACAAAAGCTAACAAGAACCATGGAAGCACGAGAATTCACAAATTTCTCTAAAACCTTACTATTCATGCTCTTCTTCAATCCATACATTCCCCAACACAAATCCAAGAAATATGTACATGTATAGAAGCACCAAGATGGGAGGAATCCAAAAATAAACTTACCTTGAAGAGGGAATGAAAGATGGAGGGGTCTTGAGCTTGCGGTGAGAGCAAAAATGGAGGTTTTGGAGCTTGGGGGCCTTCCTCTCCTTTCTTTTTGGTTGCTGCACGATTTGGATGGGAATTGGGGAAGAAATGGCTGCAAATTGGAGAGAAAAGGGATAAATAGGTCTTGAGTCCCACTAGGCTTTAGGTGTGTTTTAGGTACGAAATAGGTGCGTTCGGCGAAAATCGGGAAGTTGGGGGTCGAAACGAAGTCAAAAAGTTATGGGGTTAGGCTCATTAGATCCAAATCATCAATTCGAATCCAACGCAGGTGTCGGAACTCGAATCCGAGTTTCTCAAGCTCAAGAAATGGATTTCGGAACCCGAGGTGCGCTAAAACGAGTTAGCTCCTTTAGGTCCCTTAAAAGCCCCGTCGACTTCGGACGGTCATAAAACACAACAAAGGAACCCCAAAACATACAACGAGCAATAATCACGTTCATAACACGTAAAACACATGCATAGTAAATTATCACAAAAATTGGAATTTAAACGAGCATGTAAAGGTCACGTACGGAAGCATACAAGTTAAACGTTCAATTAGGTCAAGTAAGGTCAAGTAATTAAATTATATAATAATCACATAATTACATCATTAAATAAATTAAATGCACAATTAACACTCTCATTAAAGCGTACATGTATAGTCAGACGAGCGGGATATTACAGAAACAAATTAAACCGAGAAAATCAAGAACCAGACCTGTTCAGCCCTTTATGACTTGAACCCTTTTCATTTTTTCCTCACTTTCACATTTCAACCAAGAACAAGAGCAAGAAAGAAGCGAAGTCCCCAAGTCCTTGATCAATCTTCCCAAGGCCACAACTCCTTCATTTCACCACCAAATTTCGAGTCCAAGTAAGTTTTGGAAACCCCACAATCCCCTCTACTAACTTCTACACCGAACATCTCTTCATGAAAATTGGTGCATACATGAATTTGGTTATGTAGTGAATAGTAAGGGTTTTATGCATATTTGGTGATTTTGTGCAATTGAATTGAATGGATGTGGACTTGATATATGAGTGCTAGGTGATGAATTTATTGTATATATTACATGAGTTTGGTAGTTGTATGCATTAATGTCTAATAGCCACATTTGATCATGAAATGCATTTAAATGGGGTTTGTGATACATGCATCCATTTCTTGTTTTTCTTGTTGCATATGCATGAATATATGTTTCTTGGTTGATTGTTGATGTAAGTGTTGCATTTGTTGAGACAAATTTGAGTATGGTGGGATTTTTGGGCTTGAAACCCTGTTTTACGCGCACTTTCTGCCCAGGTTTTCCAGTCCAAATGGGCGTTTGGTACCTCAGTGTAATTTGCAAACGGTTATTTGGACTGTGCGGGATTTTCAAATATGTCTCTATGAAACGGTCGTTTGGACTTTTATTCTGTTTTGCAAACGGCCATTTGGGAAGCAATACCTGATGCAGAAGCTTTTTGAACGGGCGTTTGGATTTTGAATTGGATATGTAAATGCCCGTTTGGAAAGTGAAAATTTGAGGTTGTAGGTTTTGACATGGGCGTTTGGCCTCCCTTTGTATTTTGCAAACGCCCGTTTCATGACTCTCGAATTTGAAAATTTGTTTGTGAAACGGCCGTTTGGATTTTTAACTAAGAATCCAAATGGGTGTTTCAAAAGCTACTGTCCGTTTTTGGATTTTTCGACTTTTGCGGTTCAATTCCTTTGACCCCTAAATGCTTTGATATGTCATTTTTATACGTTAATTAGTAATTCTTGCGCTTGTTTCGTGTTGTTCGACTTTTCCTTACATGAGTTTCATTTCTGGGTGCAATTATGTGACTTTTTGGAAATAATTTATTATGTGTGACAAGCATTTGCATCTCATGCATATCTTTTCATTGTCGTGCGTCATTTTCAGTCCATATAGAGTTTAATTAAGTCTCGGGTTTCTTGTGTTTCTTTTCAGAGGAGGACCCGGTTGACGAACCCGAGGCGTAGATCTCACGCTCACGTTCAGTTTTGCTATCTTATTACAAGGTGACGTTAGGATTTTGTATAGCTAAACGACCTAAGACCTTTATGTGACATTTTCTTGCCCCGCATGCGAACGTATCCTATATGTATATGTAAATATGTGTTGGATTTATTATGTTTATGACCTTGTGGAACAAGCTTACACAGAAAAATTAATATATAGGAATATATGAGCCTGTTCAGTTATTCTTGTTCTGTTTCTATTTTTGTTAGCGAGCTAAGCTATGAAATATTGGTTCTGTGATCGGTTTTATGATTGTGAGCTCAAAGAGTTATAGGTAAGGAACCCTCGGGACGGTATAGGGCCTTCGAGGTTAAGCCTGTGCATAGTCTCCATCCAAGATATCACGTGCAACCTAGGAAGCTAGGGAACGCTTGGTATTTTGATGCCTCCGATTATCCGGGGAGGACCTGTAGTAGGTTAGCTACCTCTCGGGGGTTTGATATATGTATGGATGGTTAGAATAGGCGGATTCAACCATCGTTGGAGTAATGGGATGTTATGTTTATGCTTTCGGTTTTGTTATGTTTGAGAAGTAGGTTGGAAGCTCGTACTCGCCGAGCATTTATTTCTGTTCAATTTTGGGAATTATGAATCGGAATAGAGATTGTGAAAATGTATATTGTGTTTTGGCCTGTAAAACCTGTCACCGGTTCATAAATCCACCTTTTGATATATGCTCTGTTATATTTATAGTGTGTGGGTATGCGTTATCCCCCTCACTCAGTCAGTTGACTAATTCCCTCCGTTTACCTTTCTTTCAGTTGCAGGTTTTTGGTTGGGAGCTAGAAGGAGAAGTGTGTCTGCACGTGTACACTTGTCGGCCTAGGTTTTAGACATACATACATTCCTGCTTACTTTTGTATTGATGTAAATACTTGGAATATTGGTATATGGAATTTTGTAGGCCGTGTCGGCCATTGTACATGTTATGTTGGGAACTTTGATGCATGTATATATTTGATCTATTTGGTTTTAATTTACAGCTTTCGCGCACTCTGAGTCTTTTGTTAGTTAGCTCCGCCTGGCTTAGTGAGTGAGTGGTCACCCATTCGCTAGGATTTGGTGTAGAACCCCATACGTGAGGCACCACATCCCCCGCACCACGGCCCGACCCGAGTAGTGAAATAGAGAATCCGCACCCGGATCCAATCGTAGCGAATGGGGTGACAAAATAAAACCTCCTAAGCTAGGCGAAACTTAGACTCTGTCAAATAAACCAAAACCAAATGAGTGCAAAAGCGGAAGCTAAAATCACACACATGCATTGGTCACGGGCCTGCAAAAAATTACACACACGATCACAATCAAACTTGGGCTAGGCCTCTTTTAATCGCACAACTAAGCCCAGCAAGGGCAATTTAAATAACAACCACATAAGCACTCAAATACAAATCTTACATACTTATACAAATTCGAATTATACAAATGTGACCATGCAAAGACTCACTAATACAGACTCAATCTGACGAACTCAAAGACTCGACACAAACTTCGCCTAGCTCCAAACTCAAGGCCAAACCTGCACACTAAAAAGTTGGGGAGGGAGAGGGGTCAGTCTATCAACTTGACTGAGTGAGGGGTTACCCATACACGCTATATATATATAAGAGTAAAGCAAATTTCAAACACATGCATGGTTCATGAACTCAGGATAGTTTTTGCACACTAAAGATTTGCCTGTGATACATATAGGTATTCAAATTAAAAACAAAATAAATTAAAGCTTAACGAATTTAAAATCACAAATCAAACTGATTCAAATCATATTCTAACGTACGTATTCCGAAGATTCATATTTTATCTTACTTTAGAAATCTATACCAGTTTCACAACCCTTAACAAATCAGACATATAGAACTCTGCGGGTACGAGTAAACAAATCCCCATCATGGGCTCCTCAGGAACAAACATATAAATCATGCAAATCATACAAATCATACATAACATATCATACATCCTTCTCCGGTGATGGAAGGGTTGCGCGACCCAAACCATCCAAATCAGACGAGGGGAGCGCGCACACTCAAACCCTCAGGTTCCCATTATCCAACCAAACCTCCTGGTGGACTCCATGTTATTCTCTTACAAATACAGATGGAAGTGTGCACAGAGGTCATAACAGGCGACCCCGATGGTCGTCCCGGTCCCTCTTACCCACACCTCTTGGGCCCCAAATCAAATCAAACCACAGAATCACAAAGGCACATTGGTACGTAGCACTTTTCACCCGAAGGTATCAAGAGGTGGCTCCTGTACTAAACCGCATCATAAACTTAACCCGCTACAAAACATAAATGTACGAATCATACAAATACGTACCTTAACCTTGCTGCAACTATACTTTACATACCTCTCCATGTCAAATTCGTGTCAAATTCCAATGCTTGTATCTCCCGGCTCATAAGAGGCACACTGTTTGAAGCGTAGTTTAGCAATACCAAGCAAACATACCAAATCATATCAAACCAAAGCATACACATAAAAGAGGCTATAGTACGCATACAAGGCATACGGGCACATATCATAGGGTTTAACTATAACCTAACCTCACCTTACACCGATGAAGCCAAAAACCGAACAAATGATTTACGCCGGAATCACAACGGATCGCGAAACACCACCCCGGGTGTACCTGAGCAAACTGAAGGCGAAACACAAGACTTAGACTCCAAAATGAACAACATTGACTCACAGCATATGCTTGAACATATAAGGGATGCATAAATATATGCAAGTTCATAAACAATTCAAATTCATGCTCACATGCATCTCATGCTTAACGAAGTCATATGCATGATTAGAAACCGTTCATGTGCGCAATTAAGGTACAAAACCAAGAAATAAATCGATGTAAGATGCATAATTAAAACAAATATAAACACATATATAAGGTATAACAATTTAAGAACAAGCTTGGAGGTGGAAAGGTATGAGAAAAACGGAAGGAAAACAAGAAAAAGGGCTCCGAGTACAAATGGCAAAATCTGAGAGATTTCCAAAACTGACAAGTTGTGGGAAAATGATCATAACTTGAATTTGAGAAATTAGAATTGATTTTTGCTTATTCAAAATGAAATTAGACACATAGACCTTTAAAATGGTGGGTAGCTCAAATCATGGTTCAAAGCGAGGAGAAAATAGCGTAGGCACGAAGTTGAACGAATGCAGTTTGAGGGCGAAATGGCAACCCTAAAAAGAAATGGTTATATCTCACAAACCACAATGAATTTTGAGTTGAAACCAATTGGAGAATGTTCTAGACTCAAAAAGGTATCTGCAGTTAAAATTTCAGGGCAAATGGAGCACAAACGAGGTAGACACGACCGTGTGAGGCAAAAATAATTTCCAGATACGAAGCTCTGACACGGCCGTATTGGGAATGAACTGAATCTTAACACGGCTGTGTTGGGTTGTCTTCTCCCAAAAAAAAGAGCAAAAACACAGGGGTTCGGCGGGGAGGGGTCCCAACCACCCAAAACCTCAATTCCACCCCAAATAACTCACAAATACACCATATTATGCACAAATATTCATATAGGAACAAGAATCATGCATGAAACGAGAATCTAAACATCAAAATTCACAAACCCAATTCATACCAACCTCCATTAATGGAGTTTCACAAAAGCTTCAACTAAAGATCAAATTCTCAACAAATAAACAACGAGGAAACTCACGGAAGCAACATACTACGATCCTAACTCAAATAGATCACGTATAAACACATTGGGAGCAATTTCTTCATTTTCTCCAATTACAATTAGACACCGAATCAAGTCACTAGAGAGGCGTAAAATTGAAGCACGTAATGAGTAGGATACAAATCTTACCTTGGATCGTTGATCGAACGGTCGGATCATCGAAAGCTTGAGCTCAAATCTTGGGGAACCAAAAAGAGGAGATTTCTCCTTCTTCTTTCTTCGCTTCTTGGACCGATCCAAAGTGAGGAGAGGGAGAAAGTGTTTGGTAATAAAGCTAAACGGGTCGGATAAAACGGGTAGGGCCAAAAGCTCCGATCCAAGCTGATCGGATTTTAAAATGGTAAGGCTATCAAACGACTTTAGAAAATAAAAGGGGTAATTTTCTTAAATTCGAATCATCAAAACGAATTAAATGGAGTCAAAATTCGTATTCGAATTCCCGAGCTCAAATAGACACGAGGCTAAAACACCCTAATTAAAATTAGGTATCCTAATTTGGCAATTATTGAGCGATTGAGCTCAAGAACAATTAATTAAATTCTAAAGCGCACATAATAAAATTAAACTCACGTTGACACGTAAGCATGCGATTCACATAATTTACGAAATTACTGAATTAAACTCATTTGTGATGTCGTACCTGGTTAACTGAAAAGCGGGGCGTCACATTTGGATTCAGTTACGGACTCCATTTTGTGACCGGATTTTGATCTTGGTGCGGGAGATGTGGTCCCTACTTGTGGGGTGCTACAAAATACGTCCACAAGCATCCTCATGGAACCACACTTACATACTAAGTCTCGCTAAGAACTTACTTACGTATACTTATCATAAATCAAAATCATTTGGGGTACGTAACCCTAATATCAAATCATTTTCATACTTTGCAAACGATTTTTGATTAACAAATCGAATAAATAATACATATAAGCCAAGCTCTCAAAATGGCATATTATCCTATACGTAGTTTTGCAAAGAAGATATTCGAAAACTAATAACGTAAAGGTCTTACGGTGTGTTTGCAACCAAAAAGGATAATAACCTCACCTTACTTTCGAGCTTGACCGACACAAGCAAACAACAACCAACGATCAGGTCCCCTCGTCTTGAGACTAGACACCTACAACACAACACAACCACAACTCACAATTAAGACTCGAATCAACCAATTAACGACGCAAGATTAAGTAACAAACTCAATTACGAGAGATATGTATGCATATGAAGTCATGTGATGCACTTAAAAAAACATGAAGATCAACCAAGAGCATGGATAGCATATCAAAGTTACAATTCAAATTGAAGGTCATACGAATTCGAGAAGCACATAACTCAGCAAATTAAGGCGATATAAGCATGATCATAGCACGCATTCATAACATAAGGCACGTCATACGTTTCATAACTTAATTCAAGGATATAACACATTAGGAACATATTAGAGGGTAGGAAAAACACATACAGGAAGTGAATCATGCATAACGAACAAAATTCCCGAGCACCTCAAATGCCCGTGTGATCTTTACACTAGATCACCAAACGCCCGTGTAAGAGGTTCTGTGAAAAACAGAAGATTTCAAATGCCAGTGTGATCTTTACAGTAGACCACTAAACACCCGTTTTAACCTCACTGTTCAAAACAGATGACTCTAAACTACAGTTTGCAGAATGAACTGCAAAACTAAATGCCGTTTGGGGGTCATCTGCTCCAAAATGCCAAGTGCTAAAAAAAGCTTCAAAACTTGACGGGAATGAATCAAAATCATCCCAAAACCTAGCAAGAAGGTCCTAAATCAAGGTATAAACATTACACAACATTCAGTCCCAAAACAAGCAATTCAAGCATATATCAAAGCTTTATGGTTCATACATGGTTATTAATGGCGAAACTCCAATCGTAGCATGAATTCAACCCAAATCAATTCAAAACTTCATAAAAACTCAATTACATTCATTCTCAATAATCAAACTTTCAAGAAATCAAGCAAACTTAAGACATGCAAGTAAACCTTCAAAGCTTAAAAAACTCAAAAATGTGGTTTCATGGTAATGACAAGAATCCAACTTATACAAGCATCTACAATCCAAATAACATTCCTAGAAGATGAATGTACCATAAAAAACATGGATTAAAGCTCAAAAATTCATAACCTACTTCATGCTTCTACAACATTAAAATTTAAGCTTAATATCCAAATACTCGATCAAGAACTTACCTTAAGTTCTTAGAAATAAGATTAGAAAGAGAAAATCTTGAAGTTTTGAAGCTTTATCCCATAAGTCCTTGGTGTTCTTGAGCTTGGTCTTCAATAGAGGTTTTTAATTAAGAAGTGGGGAAGAAGACTCCTTTAACGTTAGAGGGAATGAGTTTGATTTTTAAAAAATCTGATTTCTTTTTAGTATAAGACATTTAGTCTTATTGGGTCAAATTCTGAAATCAATTCATCAATTGGGGTAGAATTTGGGTCATGGAGTGGGTCAATTGGTTAGAGTTTAGTCAAATTAGGGCTGAAATTGAGTCAATTCTCAAATTGGGTCAAAAATGAATTAAGTTTCATATTTTGGCCACAACTTATTCGTTCGAACTTAAATTTGGACAAAACAAGTACCCAAGATTTTGTAATAAAATTTACATTATAAAACCATTATTATTTGCTCAGTTTCCAGGCTTGAATTTTAATTTACCATTTTACCCCTAATTACATTTTAATCTCTAAATAAGCACGTTTGCTATTTAAACACGAAGCATGCTATCAAAACTCAACAACAACAATACGAATACATCATTGACATGCATAATTCCACGTATATCAATCAAAACACGTATTACACGTAAGCACAAATACGAGAGTCAATTAAAGCACATATTCACATATGTAAGTGAATATGTAAAGTGCACGAAAAGGAAATCGCACTCACTCGTACCCAAACATACCTTAATCGAGAATTTGGGCGTCACAAAGGTAGAGAAAGCTTAATCATGGATATTCTTCAAGGTGGAGAAAAGGTGGAGTCTGATTTAGGGCACACTCTTCAAGGTGGATAAAAAATGAATTATGACTGTCTTTCCAAGGTGGAGAAAAACTGAATCATCACGGAGACTCCAAGTGGAGAAAAAATAAATCTGATAAAAATGTGTTTGACCTTACTCATCCTCAAAAGCTAGCTATTGAGGGGAGGGTTATCAAACCATTATATATTTAAACTCATGTCTTTAATTATTTGATGTGGGATACTTAGCACACCCCGTCACGCTCAGGGCCGCAGAATGAGGGACAAACTAGAGCGTGAATATTACAGGGATCGGAACATCTGTAAGTCAGGATTCGAAACATCTAACGAGGTGGAGAGAGAGACCTAGAATCAGATTTACTCTGATACCATGGTGAATAATGTGTTTGGTCTTAACCACCCCCAAAAGCTAACTATGGAGGGGAGGATTGTCAAACCATTATATATTGAACTCCACATGTTTAATTATTCGATGTGGGATACTTAAGTTATGACAGACTTTCTAAGTGGAGAAAAAATGAAGAAAAGTTGAGTCATGCAATCTCCCCAAGGTGGAGGAGAAAATGAAAAGGTGAAAAAAAACTAGGAGGAGAAAAACTGAGGCATGACAGACTCTCCAAGGTAGAAAATCTAGGTGAGGAAAAACTGAGTCATGCAGACTCTCCAAGGTGGAGAAAAGGTGGAGAATAAAAAAGGCATGGTCGTTTCTCCATAGTGAAGAAACAAATAAAAAAGTGGAAATAAACTTGTTGGAGAAAAAGTGGAGAAAAACTAAGTTGAATCAGGACAATACTTTAAGGTGGAGAAAAACTGAGTCATGACAGACTCTTCAAGATATAGAAGAAAATGAAAAGGTGAAGAAAAACCGGGAAAAAAAAGTGATTCATAAAATGAGTTATGACAGACTTTCCAAGTGGAGAAAAATAGGATCATAAAAAAAATTGGGGCATGACGATCTCCCCAAGGTGAAGAAAAAAAAAAGAAAAGGTAGAGAAGAAAGAAATAGAAAAAATTGAGTCATGATGTCTCTCCGAAAAAAGAAAGAAAAATAAAAAAAATAATTGAGTTATGACAGACTCTCCAATTTTAAAGAATATTTATAGGGAAAAAATTAAAAAAATAATATTAAAATACATAATTGATATTTAATTTTATTTGATATCTAATATTTCTGCTTTCTAATTTATTATTACAATACATAACTAATATTTAATTTTATCTACTTTGTAATTCATTGAGAAATGAGAATACACGTAGTATTGATTCTCTTTTGCTCTTTTTCCCTGTATATTCATTAATTCAAATACTAACCTTTACAGTAATACAAAAATGGCAAAAAGAAGAAATCCCAATGAATCAAACGACAGGACAGTGACAAAAGAAATCAAAGTTCAGGAAACCTCAGGAACAAGAATGCACCTATAGTTCAGAACAAAAAGAACACAGTTTCTGGTGTCATGAACTCACAACACATAAAAAATAACTGCTTGGAAGGATGAATGCTTGAGTCGCAAAAGCAGAACAAGATCAATTCACGTATTCGCCAGCTACAGGAAAAATTCTTCAGATTCCGAAAGGGTAAAAAAGATATAAAACCGAAATTAAAATATCGAATAATGTATTATTCATTCTTTATAGATATTTTCCTTTCTCTTCCACAGGGGGAAGTTCCTCTAGAATACACCCTACTGACCCAGTCCAAGATCTTTGAGAACCCATTGATTGTGCTGATCAAGCAATATGTTCAAGTACCTGCCACAATATAAACTTTGCATGATTAACACATGTAGAAAGAGCATAAAAGTTGTGCTTGTCTGATATATTGTAAGAACACTAAACATTTGTGGTTGGTAGTTGTCAATCACTTCGACGAGCATAAGCATGAAAAGGCACTTATTTCTTGAGCACTAAAATAGTGGGAGCTGAACAGACCTCCTGAAGTGGACACCAGAAACCGCTAACACCTAGTGTTTTTAACACTAAAAAAGACTTTGTGCCATGTTATGCAAGTGGTACCCAGGACCATGTCCATTTCTCATTCTTTGTCCAATTCTTTTTTCACTCACATAATAGTGAAAATACAGCATGAAAGCATGTCTAGATACATAGAGCACAGCTCGTGTAATTGATGGTATAACAAAATAAATCTAATCAAAGTAGTTTTAATCAATGTTTCGATGCTAAATGCTGGGTTACAAAACTCCATGATTATTGAATGATCTCACCCCATGTCAATGCAGCAAAACAAACAGAAGGGTACCAAGTTAATGCAGTATGTAAGCTAACACATTCGAAAATGTTTACAATGGCTCACTAATTACATAAGGTCAGGAGGAAATATTTAATGCCTGAATGAAAACCAGCTTTTTAATAGTCAAATATATTCAGACCAGCAGGAAACTTAGAATTATAATCAAGGCCCAGGGGCCCAAAAAGGCTACAAAACAACCAGTTATTCAGTTTTATAGTTAAGCTTAGTATTTCACCTTCCGAGTTTTCCCGTTGGATATAATTCCCACTAAATGTCATGCTAAAACAAAAAATCTAAGCAAAGTCTTACAGGCATTCCACTAGATGACCTAAATTTGAGAAAACAATATTTGTGATGGCCAATTCTAAGACACTCATATCAAGATATGACTATATGAGCAACTTGTGCACAGATAGTTATTCAACTATATTGCTACCTGCAGATACGTCCAAATACTATATGAATCATTAATCTCCTACGGTGAAATTGAAGAGAGTCCACAAACACTAGACAATCATTGTTTTCATTATACAGTTCCTATATTACTCCCTAATCTGTTTTAAGCTGAACGCTGAGACTCTCACCAGTAAGGAAGAACCGGTCTTCCAAATCGCCACACGAATTTGTGGGAGTTCCATAAATCAGTAGCATGCATGAAAAAAGAAGGATTTCACTTGCATCAACTAACTTTACAAGTTTCTTTCTTTTTTGGTCAAACTAACTTTACAAGTAGAAAGCTTATTTCCATTAGAAGGTGCATCATTTTCAAGTTTTTTTTTTTTTCTACCTGCTCTCATAGACTCTACCAACTTGATCTAACTTGAAAAAGGTGCATCTTTTTCAAGTTTTTTGTTTTTCTACCTGCTCTCATAGTCATAATCTCATTAGAAGATCTCAGTAATCCACAAATATCATTCTCATAAGTCTGAATATATGTATCGCTAGCATGGCATGCAGAACTCTCAGAATCGTGATTCTTCTTTCCTATTCAAAGCCAAATCCAAATCTACATCACAAATCATTTCCTGTCTTGGGTTGCTTCAGTCAATCCCTATAATCACAACCTTTTTCCGTTTAACTATGCCAGATAAAGCTAACAAATAATATAATGACTTCACCTTTTATTCCATCAAAAATTTAACAGGCAGCACAGTTACGTAGCTCAATCAGAGAAGAAACATTCAATTAAAAAAAAAAAAAAAAGAAAAACCAGTTTCTTCATGAGCATCTACTGCCAGGACTAGGACTACCCTAATGACAATAGTATCAGACTCACAAAGAAACTACTAGCGATCCTGACAAGAACGGCAGAAGGTACCATGGGACAGCTCACAGTACGCTCGCACATTAACCGACAAGTGAGATGTCAGCACTGCTCCCACCAACATGCTATGCACTGGCATCAGTGATTGGGCGCATCCCAGCTCCCCCAGTGTCCTGCATCGCATTATCACAATTCAAAGTCTAATAAACTGCAATTGAATTCACTAATTCACTAAAACATAATTCAGGCTAAAATCAATTAGTTGTCATGCCAAATTTTCTTCAGGTAAAACACAAATCATAACACAAGGAAACATATATATATATATATATATATATATATATATATATATATATTAG
>JBBMKE010000011.1:15393035-15412679 GCA_037834125.1 Lippia alba | reverse complement strand
GATAGGTAAATAGGTCCCGGTAAATTCCTACGATTTAGGATGAATAGTAACTTAAGGACCTAAAGGGAATTTTTGATGAACAAATTTCAAAGGTTATTCTAGGATGATAAAAGCTAGGATATAAATCCGAAAATTGTGAAATCTAACTTCTTAAGGTTCCAAGAGTAATGTGTGAAGGTTTAGGCCCGATGAATGAATAGTGATATGGTTCTCATAATAAGATTTTAAGAGAAATCGAAACGTAAAGGCACATAGTTCATATAAAACTCAATGTATGATGAATTGAGATTGTAAGTACGTTCCTCAAATCTCATTTCTTCTAGGCCTCAAAACCCGGGGTGTTACATATACTTTAACTGCGCATGTATTATAACTCCCCTAATCTAAATAACTTATGAGACTCATCCGTTTAGGCGAAATGGTTCATGAGACGAGCCCTATATCACATAAGTCATTATTAGAAATCACTTCAAGCTGATGAGTCCTACAGACAATGGGAGTGCGACTTGGCTTGTTTGAGGCTTGCTTGTGTGATCACGCCCTTAAGAAGGACCACCTTGTTTCATGGGGTGCAACGTGTAAATTGATACGTTCGTGATACATGAGGGTGCTTGTTCATTTATAGTAGGTACACTGAGTTGCCCCGTGTGAGAAAATTCCTAAATGGGAAAGAAAGTTTCTATTTCGTGAAATGGAAACTTCCAGATTAGGAAATATCTCACGAGTCATTGATGCATAAGTTAACTCTACAGTTTTAGGTGTAAGTCGTAAAGGGCGTCGCTTTGTACAATTGATTCAAGACTTATACTGGGGCCGCACAAATGGCGTGGGAAAGTATATGAAAATCGATAAAGGACCTACACTTGCATTAGCAAGTTGATCTCTTATTGTGTAAGACATTCATATGCCATAATGGAGTCCTTGGCCAAGGCAGTAGATCAAGACATCAAGAAAAGAGCTTCTTGTATTGAGATCAAATGGATATGAAATGAACTTAACTTTAAGACTGAGATTCTTAGGGTTCTGATTATTCCCTTACCCTAGATCTTGGTTGAGAGATGGGATGTAGAAGGATTGTATTTCACACTAATCATTGACTTAAAAACTCTGTCGAATTGAGATGTATCACCCCAAACGAAAGACACCACATCCCCCGCACTAGGACCCTACACGTGTATGAAATGGAAAGTCCATACACGCACCAAGTCAAAGCGAGCGGGTGACAAACAAAATCCAACCTAGGCTAGGCGGTACCTAAACCCTGTACAACAAAATAATCAAAACCTGTATGCGGAAGCGATGCAAAATACGAACTATTAAAAACTTTCAAACATCAAACATAGCAAAACAGTTCATATCAATCAACAGCACGGGTTTATCTATTCGAGCCACATGTCCTAATTGTCCCGATTTAGCAACCTGTCAAATCATACAATCGCACACCTATATGCAATGGCCACAGACCGATAAGAATTAAAACATTCGAATCACATGCAGACTTGGGCTCTGTAACACCCCAAGAGTAGGGCGCCACATCTCCCGCACTAAGACCCAGACCCGGTTATGAAATGGAAAGTCCAAGTCCGAGTCTGAATCAAAGCGAATGGTAGACCAACACACTGGCTACGCTAGACGGGCTAACTCTTGAACTAATTAACGAACAACCACAACAGATCAGACCAATGCATAAGAAAGTGGAAACATTAACATAAATCATGCACGATGAGCTACGAGCTCCAATAAAAATTCATTAAATCATAACTAAACATGGCCTTCGCAGCCTTAAGATACAGTAAATGTTTAAATATGAAATATAAGATGACATGAGTGTGTGTGAAAATAAAACCGACAAGCTAGACCCAAAAGACTCTAGTTTCCCCCCTAGCACTCCACACCTGCAAAAGACTGAAAACAAAGCCGGGTTCAGTCTATAGGAGACTGGTGGGTATAAAATAGGGCATAATAATATAATATCGCAATATTTAAACACCCACACATGCAAGGTATAATCCCGTTTGAGGTTTTATAAATATTTTCCAAGTGGGTAAAAACAACCAAAGATAACGATCGGGATTACCACTATCATTCCTTTAGTCATTCTTGCTTACATGCGGTCTTAACGTGAACCTGGCGAGTGGGCGCTCCCGAACACCTTGTGTATGCATTAAACCATTCATTCATTCTTTCTTTAGTGATCATGCAACAATCAATCATGCATACATTCTTTCGTTCCTTCTTTCTTTCTTTCTTTCTTTCTTTCTTTCTTTCTTTCATTAATACATTCATTCATTAACCTTAGCACATACTCCATACTCCAGTTGGTGGTAGGTTAGCTAGATCCGGCCACCCATGCATTGACCAAAAGGGTTTCATGACTCCCCAGATGGCACTCAGCGGCTATTCCTCGCTAAAACTCCTAAAGAGGCCTAGTTGCGCCGTTTTCTTGTGGGACTAACACACGGGATCCCCGTCGGCACTTTGCCTCCCCGAATAGCCACATGTATCAAGTCCCTGGGCCACATTCTGTGCATTCTTTCATTCTCGCCAAAACAATAGGTGGGAAATTCATAAAGGAAAGGGCTTAACCAATAAATTAATGACTCTTCTTGAAAAGACTCAGTATATATAGATAATACCTTTGGCTAAAATGTTCACATTAGGATATATTGGGTCATTCATAACTAGTAGAAGAGAAACCCACCTGTACACCTTACCGAACCAACCAAGAAGACAAGAAGACAAGCCCTATGAACCAAATAAGACGCTCGACAATGATATGATATGAGATGTATAAAAGATCAATTCAAAGCCAATGAGATGAAATCAAGCACAAGTTCAATCATTCTTTCATACTTTGAATCATTTGTTTCCATTCTAATTCATAACTTTCATATATGCATTCAAATCAAGTCATATTTTATCATAATATGCATAACACATATTTCAACTTGAATACAAGTCACAAGAATCACAAGAATAGAGAGTAACAAACATGTAGGGTTCATATTTCAAGCATCAACTCATTCATGCGCATTAAGGAGCAATTAGGGCATGCGAAGTCATAACTCGTACACAACACGTCAAAAGAATCCATAAATTTCACAAAATGATCATATCACATCATATAACATGTTAGGATCATAATCGGGGTGGGAAATTACGAGAAAAATGGAAGGAGGTACAAGAAGAAGCTCCGAACGCGATCTTTGCCAAATCTGACAGTTTTCCACAATGCTCAAGCTGCGGTAAAATGAGGATATCTGAAGATTTACATGTCCAAATTGGGTTTTTTTTGTTGGAGATGAAACTATACATATAGAGCTTTCCAAGGATAGGTGGCACAAATCATGGTTCAAAGCGATGTGAAAATGGCGTAGGTACGAGTTGGACGAATGCAGTTTTTCTGATGGAGTGTCCACACAAAAATTAAATGGGTATAACACACAATCTAGAAAAGATATTGAGGTGAAATCAATGGGAGAATAAATTAGACTCACTGAAGTTTCTGTGGTTAAAATTTCAGGTCATTTCAAGCACAAACGAAGGCTGCACGGCCACGCAAATATTTACCTGAAAACTTGTGCGGCCGTGTGGGAATAAAAATTTCCAAATCTTGAACTTTTCGCGTGGCCTCGCAGATTTGTAGTGTAAAATGCGCACGGCCATGCGGTCTCCCCTGCTCAAAAACTAGAAGTAACAGGGCTGAGTCTCTCCCAAGGCCATATCCAACAAGCATCCATCAAAGAGGGCAAGTTTAGGCAATAAATATTCAGCAAAGATCAACCATAAAACGTGCACAAAGTGTAACACAAGTTCAATCATGCTTTAGGGATGAAAATGATCAAGCTTCTCCAATTTTCTTCAAGCCTCATTAATGGTGAATCAATAAATGTCTAACTACCATCAAATACAAGTTCATAAATGACAGAAGAAGAGTTATGGGATCAATTACCACACATTAAACTCAAGGAAATGGCAAGGAATCATGCATAACCAAAGAATGAGCCTAAACCCTTACTATACACTCATTTGATCCAATCTCCAAGCAAACCATCATCATATCATGCATATACACACTTAAAAGAATAAGGAATGGATGTCATAACAAATTCCAAGCTTACCTTTCAAGTTAGGGAGGAAATGGAAGTGGTATGATCTTGAAGAAGAAGGTGAATAGTGACTTGTGGAGGGGGGAGAAAGAGCTCGGTTTTCTTGCTGCCTTTGGAGCTGAATGTGGAGTGTAAAATGTAATGAAAATGGTTTAGGTTAATGGGTTATTATCTTAGGATTATATAGACCTAATGTTTGCCCCATTTGGTTAAGAATTGAGAAGAGATTTGGGCATTTTAGTCGGGTAGGGTCGTTTAGGCGGGTAAGGTGACAAGTTCGAGTTTCGGGTAGCTTTCGGGTGGTCAAATGAGGTCGGAAAGATACCACAAGCACAAATATACAATCATAACACATAAATACACAACATGCTCAAATTTACAAATTTCTGAATTCAAAAGGCAAGGCATCATCACGCGAACACATCATACATGAGCATATAATTCATACGTTCAAGTAGTTCAATTACTTCACATATTCACTTAAATCATATAAGTCACGTTGACAAATATTTCAAGTAATATGAAGTTAAATCACATAATTACATAATTAAATAAATTTAAATTGCACAGTTAATAGCATATTAAACAAACCTAAGCCACCGAAAGATCGGGGCGTCATAACCTCTCCCCCTTAAAAAGAATCCGTCTTCGGATTCACTGCTAGCCCGAGCAATCAAGGAAGGAACCCAGTCCCACAACAACAAAGAGAGTACCTCGTCTCTCAAGCAAGCAAAAGAGAGAACCCCATCTCTCAAACACAAGGAGAGAACCCCGTCTCTCAAACAACAAGGCAAGGGAGTCTCCAATACCCCCAAGTGACACAACGCAAAATAGAAAAACGAACAAAAAAGAGCAAAGCCAATAATCAATAATCACAATTTGCATACTAAGAACAAGTAATACATATCGAGTGCACCATAGTTAATAAAGAAAGAGTAGTAAGTTGATAAGCACCTAGTCATACAAGGATCAAGTAACAATTAGCAACCACAAGTTTTATTCGAATTGAAGTTACAGGTATGCACATGTCATGAATGTTGGATGTACCGTTCACCATAGCAAGGAAATTTGAGGTTGATCATTCATTGTCCGTTGATTGGTCTGACTGAATAGTTGTCTCGTTCCTTGACTTGTCTCTAATACCTCTTTGTGCATCCACTCGCGAAGATGAAAGAACCTCGACTAATCACACTCCGAATTTTCTTCTGATTCTTTCTCCTAGTTATGCTCTTTAGTTCCAAATTATGCATTCAGCTTTGACCCCAAATTACTTTGGCCTTCTCACAACGACCGATAATGTTTGATCCCTAATTATAGGATAGCCACTGCCCCGATTTCCTTCTCCACGAATTCTTTCCAAATTGAGTGGCGACCATCCGTTGTTAAAATTTTGTTCAATATCTTTGTAGATCTTTACTTTGCCCTTTTATGCTCTTGGAGCCAATAAATGTGCATTTAATTCTGGTCCACTCACTTCTTTAATCAAAAGGAGACCTTCTTGACTCTTCATGCTCTTCCATGTTCGCTTCTTTCTGATTTCTTTCTTCTCAAAGTCCCTCCAACTCATTGTGGAAACGTCTAGTAATGTGGTTGAGTCCTATTTTGGTCATATTGTCTGAACCCCTTTTTAACACCTAGTTAAAATGACTTCCTTGAACAACATCGTGAGATAGACTATCTGATTTAACTTCCTTTCCCAATAATTTCAAAAATCTATTGAAAGTCCCCTGTTAACACCATCATCTTGAATATCTAGATTTCGGACACATGAGCTCCCAACAAACTAATCTCTTGACACCCCAGAGCATGATAATCGGAATTAGTTTACCTTTTCGAAAGTTGAGCAAAAGCTTTCTCATAATTCCATCATTTTAAAAACCAAGGCACACTTGTACAAATAATGAATTATTTTAATCTTACAAGACTGAACCCGTACTTGTCCTCCATCAAAACTTATCTCCATTATGAAGGTCTTAGCTTGATAGGATGTCTCATTCTTTTCTGTCCTTACCATTTGAACTTTTGTGCCCGTCACAAATTGTATTTCTATTATTCGTCCTAAAAGTAGTTTCTTCGAGCACAGCTATACGTCTAAATTTAAGAGCTTTTGCCTCCTCATGTTGAACCCTATCCATCATCCCCTAATCCAATTTCTTAATCCTATTTGAAAGAGCAATCCTAGTTAGGATTTATTTCTAGGTATAGTATTCATCTTCTTCAAGCGTTTGATTGGAATAACATCCCGAATCCTTTGATCTTCAGATTTCATTTTAATTCTCTTGAAGTCCGAAATCCCATTTCTTCCCTTATTTACTCAAACAACCCAAGGTCAACTTTAACCTTTTAATCTATGAACTTCCATTCTCATCTATGACTTGACCCTGATAATAAAATGTTTTTCTTCAATTCGGTTCAATAGAGCTTTAGTTAAGGTGGCATGTAAAGTATCAAGCAAGGGAGGCATCCTGTCAAAGAAACACTGGAAAAGCGTGCTGGGTTTTAACACATGCATGAAAGGGCAATTAATTCAACCTATTACAAGGGTTACAATACTTAAATTTATAAAAGGTGCAAAAACAATTTAACAATTAGTAGTAGTGCAGCACTTAGAATGAAACTTCAAACAATTATATAAGATGTATGATGCACGTGCTATGAATGCAATGAACCTGTCACCATAGCAATGATTTTAGCACGAAATCCCATCCATTTTCGTTGATATTGCATACATAAGTTGAGGGTGGTGGTTCTAAAGTTTGAAATTTCGTTGTTGGATCCCTCTTTGATTCTTTGTAACGATTGGGGGTCTAGAAGGTCCGTGAAATACCACAACCAAAAATCTGCCATGCCTCCCATGCTCCCATACTCATCTCCTCGTCTGCTGATATCCTTCTACTCATGAGTTGTGCCCCACTGCGTATCATCATCACGAATCTTTTGAAGTTTTGTAGAAGAATGAAATTGATGAGCTCTTTGTGAATCGAATCTTCTCTTGAGACCTTAAGTGTGTGAAGATAACCTTTTTAGGGGAAAAGCCTTGATAATCCCATGTCCATTTTGAAATCTCGCTCCATGCTAACCACCCATCTTCTAGCAAATTTGAAATTTGTTGTCAAGCTAGACCGAATTTCCACCCTACAACAAAATTTCAACCCAAGTATCGATGCATGTGAATTAACATATGCTTATGGCATTCATTTAAATTAACTCTCCCATACAATTGCAAAGTGTAGCACATGAGGCACATACCAAGTAATGCTCAACAATTCAAGTTGTTTACCAAGAAATTCAATACAGTGCACACGTTGACAAGTAGTCCCTAAGCCGAACGACCTAGACAGACCCACACGAAATGAGAGCCCGAGTTTTCCAACCTTGGGCTCTGATACCACTCAAAGATTAGCACCCCAAGCGTAGGGCACCACATCCCCCGCACTAAGACCCAGACCCGGTCATGAAATGGAACGTCCAAGCTCGAGTCCGAATCAAAGCGAATGGTAGACCAACACACTGGCAACGCTCGGCGGGCTAACCCTTGAACCAATTAACCAAGAACCACAACAGATCAGAGCAATGCATAAGAAAGTAGAAGCATTAACATAAATCCTGCACGATGAGCTATGAGCTCCAATAAAAATTCATTAAATCAAAACTAAATATGGCCTTCGCAGCCTCAAGATACAATAAATGTTTAAATATAAAATACAAAATGACATGAGTGTGTCTGAAAATGAAACCGACAAGCTAGACCCAAAAGACTCTAGTTTCCCGCCAAGCGCTCCACACCTGCAAAAGACTGAAAACAAAGCCGGGTTCATTCTATCGGAGAGTGGTGGGTATAAAACAGGGCATAATAATATAATATCGCAGTATTTAAACACCCACACATGCAAGCTATAATCCCGTGTGAGGTTTTGTAAACATTTCCCAAGTGGGTAAAAACAACCAAAGACAACGATCGGGATTACCACTATCATTCCTTTAGTCATTCTTGCATACATGCGGTCTTAACGTGAACCCGACGAGTGGGGGCTCCCGAACACCTTGTGTACGCATTAAACCATTCATTCATTCTTTCTTTAGTGATCATGCAACAATTAATCATGCATACATTCTTTCATTCCTTCTTTCTTTCTTTCTTTCATTAATACATTCATTCATTAAACCTTAGCACATACTCCATACTCCGGTTGGTGGTAGGTTAGCTAGACCTGGCCACCCAGGCATTGACCAAAAGGGTTTCATGACTCCCCAAATGGCACTCAGCGGCTATTCCTTGCTAAAACTCCTAATGAGGCCTAGTTGTGCCGTTTTCTTGTGGGACTAACACACAGAATCCCCATCGGCCCTTTGCCTCCCCGGATAGCCACATGTATCAAGTCCCTGGGCCCCATTCTGTGCATTCTTTCATTCTCTCCAAAACAATAGGTGGGAAATTCATAAAGGAAAGGGCTTAACCAATAAATCAATGACTCTTCTTGAAAAAACTTAATATATATAGATAATACCTTTGGCTAAAATGTTCACATTAGGATATATTGGGTCATTTATAACTAGTAGAGGAGAAACCCACCTGTACACCTTACCGAACCAACCAAGAAGATAAGACAAGAACCCTATACGTCTCCGCCCTGGAGAAAACTATACAAGAGACAAGGTGGTGCTTCGTGAGACTCAAGACTCCACATGAACCAAATAAGACGCTCGACAATGATATGATATTATATGATATGAGATGTATAAAAGATCAATTCAAAGGCAATGAGATGAAATCAAGCACAAGTTCAATAATTCTTTCATACTTTGAATCATTCGTTTCCATTCTAATTCATAACTTTCATATATGCATTCAAATCAAGTCATATTTCGGATATCTAATCCAAATTCGAACGAGAGAAACGGTTACAGAACGAGCGAATGAAGTCAGAATCGGGCAAACTTAGAGTCTACGGACTTATTTTGATGCCTCGAACGCTTTGGAGGGATCAAATTGATCGAACTCTCATCAAAACAAAGAATGACTGAAAGACCACTAAAAGAGAAAATTGCAAATAGGCCCCTAAACTCTTAAAGAGTTGGAATTAGGGCCCCGCAACGCACGAAGTCACAAAATTAAAGCAATACAACATGTTAAACAACAATTAAGAGCAAATTAAACAATTAAAACATATAAGGCAATCAACATGTGGCTCTAACTTAGTCGATCGGATAATCGGGGTGCTCACAACCTTTTCCTTTCAAAGAACCTGGTCCCCATGTTCGCATGCTGAATTGGAACGACTTCAATAACTTCAACACCTCCATCTTCTTACCACCCGAGGGACGTTCGTGGTTCGAATCCTTATTCAAATGTCCTTCACACCATCGAGGCGTGTCTCTAAACTTGGTCATTGGTTGTTCAAGTTCCTTCGATTCCTCTTCGAAGTGGATGGTAACTTATTCACGATCTTGAATCCATCGGTCACTTTTACTTGTAACTTAGAGAAGCCAATGAAAAGCGCGAGGCAAGCACAAAGAGAGAATCCCATCTCTTGGCACAAAAGAAAGAGAGAGCCCCGTCTCCCAGCACATAATCGAGAGAATCCCATCTCTGAAACACCTAATTGAGAAAACCCCTTCCCTCAACCACATAATTGAGAGAACCCCATCTCTCAACCTAAGTATGACAGACTTCCACATCTCCCAAACATTCTAGTTTGAGAAAATCCAGCATTTCTCAAACCCCTAAATTCGAAAGAATCCAGCATCTCCGAATATCTAACTCTAAGAGAATCCAACATCTCTCGCTCACAAAAGTTAGAAAGAATCCAAAATCTTTCTGTCACATAAATGGAGGGAAACCCACATCTCTCCAACACGTAAATAGAGAGATCTTAACACCTCTCTAGCACATAAGTTCACTTACTCAGCATCCAAACACAAGTATAACAGAGTAGCACTCAATGCAGAATATGTGATGCGTGCTTAGTGTACCTTATCACAACTGATATCGGCATCTCTAGATTTCAATCTCATCATCCATGTCCAACTCAAGGGGGATATCGCGATTGAATCTCTATAAAATAAAACCACAATATGCTTGTATATGCACGAAAGATTAGTGAGCAATTAAGTCATAAACACCGAAGCACGAATAATTCATGCAAGCATATAATCTATTCAGTTTACAAAGTTTCCAACAACAATAAATCTTAAGTTAAAAATTAAATCAATTAGTCACGTTATTATAATCAAGGCAACATCAAGCATTACACGTCACATACGCCAAGCATAAATAAAATACTATAACTTATGCAATGCATGTGTGCAAATGCCATGAATACTTAAGGTACCGTTCACTGTAGTAGTGGATTTAAGATTAACAATTTTCTTTACTTTGGAGGGATAATCAAATCCTTGACTGACCGTGGTTCCAATTCCTCCGTTCAAATTTGCATTCTTTAGCATTTTCCCCAGATTCTCGGGTGCCCAAGTGGACTTGAATCGATTCACTTGATCCTCAGAGTAAAGTGATCCTTGGAGTCTCTTTGAAATCCTTATAAAATGCTTGATAATTGGGAATTACTATCTCTTTACCAACGGTGAAATCTCTCAGAGGAACCGTCGAAAGATAAGTGGAGAATCTTTAATCAATCCTGCTTTGATACCGTCGTTTTAAATGATGTTCGCATCCTCGTCATTTGGTGGAGTTAACATCATTGCCAAAATTCTGTAGTTTACCTAGTCTATCTTCACTTTAGTATGAGTATAGCCGCCCCCATTGATGTCTTTACAATAACCTAACCTTCACCTGAGAATCTTTGTAAGGTAAAAGAATCTCGATTTCTTCATTGCTACTTCTCATCATCCATAGTTAAGAATTCTGGTGTGCTCATAAAATTTGTTACTCTCGAGCACCTCCAAGCATGTAGAGTATGTATATATATCCTGAAGATGACTTGATAGTTAAAAGATCTCTTGTCTCTCTTATATACTGACATCTTCTTTGAACCACCCTATACCCTGAATTTTGATAAATCGACCGTGCACTTTCTGATCCACCCCTATTCAGATCCCAATGCAGATTCCACTAAAATCAGCATTCGTTGGAACAAGAAAGGGAGTGACCTAAACACAATGACGAACCTAATGCATGCTGGATTAGGAATGTAAATGGCATGCACTCATATCTAGTAAAGAAGACAGTCAAGCACGTAGAGCACATGTTCGAAATAATTAAAATTTACTCCAATGCATGATGAATGTGCTATGAATGCATAATACCCGTTTTCATAATGATAACATTGATTCCTTATTTGAATTTCTATAGTGGTCCATTGTCTTTCATTAGAGTATGACTGATTTGAATCTCTTGTCAACAATTTATTAAAATGAGAAGAATTGTCAAGATCATTTACAATTTGGTGTTGAAGCAAAGCCCTGCAATTTAGAAATTGAATTGATAGCTATGCATGTGGGTTAGTACGTGAGTATGTCAAGTAATGAAAGCAATTAAGAACACCTAATTAATGCAAATCAACAAGTAATTTACTAAAATTTAAAGCACAACAGTGATAATTTTGCAAAAAACATAACCATAGTGTTTACACAATCACACAAACTCAGACAATTCATGCAGAGAACTCAAAATTTCACATAAGAAGAATGCAATGCACAAGTATTCCTATGCCATACGACCTAGACTAACACGACACGACTCCAGAGCACCAGTTCTGAACCTGGTAGCTCTGATATCGCTTAAAGATGTAGCACCCCAAATGAAAGGCACCACATCCCCCCCACTAGGACCCGACACGTGTACGAAATGAAAAGTCAGCAAACGCACCAAGTCAAAGCGAACGGGTGACAAATGAAAATCCAAGCCTAGGCTAGGCGGTACCTAAACCCTGTACAACAAAATATGCAAAACTTGTATGCGGAAGTGATGCAAAAGTAAAAACTTCTATACATTAAACATAACAAAATAGTTTATACTAATCAACAGTACGGGTTCGTCTATTCCAGCCACCTGTCCTAACCAGTCCCGATTTAGCAACCTGTCAAATCATACAATCGCACACTCACATGTAATGGGCACGGGCCGACAAGAATTAAAACATTCGATTCACATGCAGACTTGGGCTCACAGGCCTCTTTTAAAGTGTAAAGACAAAGCCCGACAAGGGCAAATTAAACACTTAAGGATGCCAATACGGCCATTAACTGAACATAAATTATACAATTTACAACGTAAACGAATTCAAATGAACGAAATACAAATACAGAATTCGAAGGACACAAACAAACTTAGACAGAACAAAAGACTCAACTCGGCACCACCTAGCTCGAGCCAAAACCAACACCTGCAACTGAAGGGGGAAAAAGGAGAGGGATCAGTCTAACGACTCGACTGAGTGAAGGGGCTGAACACACTCACACTATACATACTAGGGAGCAGAGCACATATCAAAAAGAAGATTGTGAACCGAGATTAGGGTTTTGCAAACCAAAACCATTTTTCGAATCAAACTCAAATTTTATACATATATTTATTCAAATCAAAACAGACAGAACGTACTTGACTCAAAACAGAAGATAAATCTCCTATCCCATTTCATAATCAATGTGACAGAACAGAACAAATACCCGGGAGTACGGGCCTCCAACCTACTTCCAGAACAAACGTAAATAAAACCAAAATACTCACAAATCAATCCATCCTCCACACCACGGCGTTCGGGAATCAGACCCTCACCACCATAAATACGTATACATATGGGGTTGCGATCCCACAATATGCCTTCCCCAGTCATCCAATCGAGGGCTCAAAGTATCACGCCTTCCCAACCTCTAAGAGTCGCACGTAGATACTTCAAATAGAATTATGCACAGGTCAAACCCGATGATCCTTGTCGTCCCGGGGCTCCTTACCCATAATTCTGGGGCCCAACAAATCCAAATCGTACCAAATTCCCATATTTCAAGGCAAACCTCGCACAAACAAACTGAACAATTATAACTTACGTACCTTATCGAGCATACCATACCTTGCAACACAGCATATGTTATAACATACCTCTTCGTGTCATCCAAATCTGAAGCCGACACAAAGACACAAGGTTTGGAGCATAGCCTTATTGCAAAATATTTCAAGCTTACATACGGTTGTACATATAGTTCAAAACTTTCCTCGTATGACAAAGCCATACACATATCTTATACAAAACACATATCTATTATATAAATATAATAGCATAATCGTATGCAGGCTTGAAAATAAGCACAGAGGGTTATAGGTCGCTTTAACTAATACAAAACCCTAAAACCTCACCTTTCACAGACGAGAATGGAAACGAGAGCAAAGAAGTCCCAGAGAAACCCAAACAGCTGATAGATATGCCCTGAAGAATGCCTGAACAACTAAATATACAAAATAGGACTCAGACTCAAACGCCAACCAACAAAGACGCACGACAATGCTTAAATATTTAAAAAATGCAATCACGTAGGAAGAATTCAATTTCATATTCAATTTACATAGAACAAGTCATCATATAGTTCAATAAAATCATATTGCACATCAGGACAAGCTTGCATGCACAAATAATGCAATTAGAAAAGATAGAAAGAAAATACAAACCACATTGTTTCATATTAAACCATTAAATCTACCCAATTCATACATGTAAAATTAAATTATTTCTTAAGTGTGAAAGTCCCTAATGAAATCATATAAAATTAATTTCAATTCAATTTTCGTCCAAGAGGTTCATATCAATTTATTCAAAACTACTTATTTGTGAAACTTACTACTTTCTCAACAAATGGTAAACTTAACAATTCGTTCAAATTTATTATATAAGTTTCATTATCAAATTAGTTTCTTAAATTACACTAACACCCCTTCAAAATTAATATCATAAACAAGAAGTGGCATAACCGAGACAATTAATTCCAATAAATCAAGAATCATATAATTCATATATCATAACAATTTTTCGGACATCATACAATTCATAATTTTAATTCAACAAGTGTTCACGATCGAATTTTACAATTAGAACGATAAACAATTAATACGAATTAACATATTGGAGCTCAATTATAATTCAAATCATTAATACAATTCACATTTCATCAAATACAAAATTTTCATATACATTGGGATACAATTACATCGACAAATCCAACAACAAACTAATTATTCGCAATTATAACAATTAAATCAAATAATTCACAATTACACAAATAAATTTGTAGAAAATAAACCAAATGTCCAAACGACGAAAGAGAAAGTGGCGTTGGACTCACCACAACGAAAGGAATCTGCTGAACGAAAAACGTCAAAATGCCGTTGCCGGAGTTTGCCGGAACACGGCTGACAGTCGCCGGAAAATACCCTCCGGTGGTCGAAAAATTCTCCGAAAATACTCAAACGTACGCCTTAGAGTGCACAACAAAACCCCTCAATCCAATTCTGAAAATAATCAACCCACCAAATTTAATTGAAGAAAAGTGAATACGAAACCCTAGAGCCAAGAATCAAAATTAAATCTAAACTGCTTGAAGAAAATAAAATCCGAACGTACCATTGCGAAGCTCGTATCGAATACTCCGAAACCCCCAAAGAATTCGCCGGAAAAAGTTGCCGGAGGTGGCGACATTTGACCACCACGCGCCGCCGCTGACCGCCATCAAAATCGCCGCTTCGTGAATCGGCACCACCGCAGAAAATTAGCTCTCATCCTCATGAACAACTTTACTATAGAAATCGTTGCCAAAATATAACCGGAAAAGCTTCGAATTACCCTCCAAAACCGCGCCACTGCTGCGTGCCGGAACTGCCACAACCGTCACGATTTGACCTAAACCAACACCGGAATCGGATTCAGGACGTCGAATAAGGTAGGAAAGCATCAAGGCCCACCTGAAAAACTCGCCGGAACAACGAGCTCGCCATCGCTACAGTGCGCCGCCGCCGTGTCGTCACTTTTAGGCAGCGCCGCTGATCCGATGGTTGCGCCGCCGAGTTGGAATGATGTGTCTGGAAGTCCACCAACGAGTTGTGGGGTGCATGTTGTTAAATGGACGCCGGAAGCCACCGAAAACCGTCAGCGAAGTCGCGGTGGTTGAGCCTCCTGACCGCCGCGTCTGCAACTCCGTTTTTCTCCACCACCACCGCTTTTCAAGCCACGATTCTTGTACCATTGTGACCGCGTCGTTGAGATGATTGATTTCGACTATTCGCACGTTGAATTCCGTCGAGAAACGAGGGAGATTGAACATGTGTGTGTTTTTACACACTCGGGTGTGTGTGTGTGTGTGTTGCGAAGAGAGAGAGAGAGAGCTGAAGGGGAGAGAGTGAGTTGGCAAGCTATGATTGGTCGGGGGAGATTTCTGGATATTTGATCCAATTTCGAAAGAGTAAAACGGCCGCAGAACGAACAAACGAAGTCAGAATTGGGAAAATTTAGAGTCTACGGACTCCTTTCGATGCCCCAGACGCGTTGAAGGGGTCAAATTGGTCGAACTCTCGTCCGAACGAAAAATGACCGGAAGACCCTAAAAGAGAAAATTGCAAACAGGCCCCTGAACTCTTAAAGAGTTGGAAATAAAGCCCCGCAACGCGCAAAGTTACAGAATGAAAGCAATTACAACATGCTAAACAACAAATAAGAGCAACTTAAACAATTAAAACACATAAGACAGTCAACACGTGGCGCCAGCTCAGTCGATAGGAAAAACTGGGGTGACATGACTCGAATCAATAAGAAAATGATAGGTCAGCTGGATTTGCAATCGGGTACTTAAGTGCAATAAAATTCAAAGATTTGGTGCTAAAGTGTAAAATTTTAAAAATTGAGTATTAAAATGTAAAATTTTTAAAAAATTGGGATGCAAATAAAAATTAACTCATGTTTTAATGACATCTGATCCCTAATTTCTTATCAAAGTTGTAATACCGATGTAAGCAGTCCAGCCCAATAGGCCCATTACACAGCACAAATCAAATCTCGTTTTTCTTCCCCTTCACGTCAAAGACAAACGCAAAGGCTTCTGATATATTGGAAACTAATTAACATAAGCTGTAATCGAGTCGATTAATGCTTTCCGTAGAAATGCAGAAGGCAGCTTTAAGAGCTTATGGCGAAGTCCTGAGGCTGGTGCGGCGCCTGCCGGAGGACACGAGGGCTTACTACGCCAAATACGCCCGCGAAAACTTCGTCAACTACAGAGAAGTCGATCCCAATGACGCCGCCGCCATCGACGAGCTTCTCAAACGAACTTACAAACATTCTCTCTGGGTCCTCAACAAGGTCTCTCTCTCATTCTCTTTCAAATATATGAAAAGAAACTAGGTATCTGATATTTGGGGTTTATGGGTATTTGCAGTATTCGGTGGAAGAGTCTGCGGCCGGTAAGCTGAAGGAGATCTGCTCTGCTTGATCAGTCTTGGCTTGTGCACACTACCTGTTTGATTCTATTCCCCACTGGAATTTGTTTGCTTCTTGTTTTGTGTTTTGTTTTGTCCCGGGCTTGATTTTTGCCAACAATGTACCTATTGGGCCTATAAAGTTGTGGACTCCAAACACAACGTTTCAATAATGCATACAGTCATTAGTCGTGGGCGGCTTTATGTTGCTATGGGCCTCGGCGTGAAATTTATCCCATGAGAAGTAATTATGTATTCATCTCCGTTGCAAGTTTACCTATATATAGCTCGGTTAGTTATATACTTATATCAAGCTAGTTTTTTATGGATTTTATTTATTTTTTCATGAGATATTTGTGAATGGCCCACTTAGGTTTAATTTAGGGGGAAGTTTTAAAAAAACTTTCCCTTTCGGAGATTTTCACTTTACTCTCAAAAAATTTATACAACATAATATGATATAAAATATTATGAAATATATCCTGAGTAAGTGTTTTTCGTAAGTTCATAACCGTTGTTCATAGAACAAGGATTATGTCGGTACAACTAGGTATAGTAAATTCAGAGAACTTTTTAAGAGTATCACCAAACAATTTTTTTTTTTTAAAATAAAAAGAAATGTTCATAAATATTTTGGGGAATTTAACGAGGGCTCCTCATTTATTAAACCAAATAAAAGGAACAAAGTAACGAGTCAATCGTATTAAACCACATAAAAGGAACAACGTAAACAAAGCCAATCGTCACTAAGAGACTTCATATAAAAATGCTCGCAGAAGTAATGAAGAGCAAACAATCTCAACCTATTAGTTAAGCTTATCGGTCCCATTCCTATCACCTAACAATTCAATGCAATTTATTCCTCCCTTTTAGCGTAGAAGAACCAGACAGAAAACCAAATCATAATCATTAAACTCTCATTTAAATTTTATCAATTAACACGAAAATTGCCTAGAAATGTATCAAGTATATTCGAAAGTAAATATAAGCAATATACACTTAGATCCCCAAACTCTTGAACGAAAACGTAAAATTTTGACCAAATAAAATCCCACATCCCCATTCGTGTCCTCTCCAAGATTCACGAGGCCTACAGAAGTCAATATATTTGCAATTTATATTCCCATAATCACGAGATAATCATTCACAATCACGAGAGATTATTCTGAAATACGCTATTCAAACAATATACTTAATTTAGAAATTATATTTAGGTAATCACTCCAACTGCATGCGATACTGATTACAAAATCACAAAAGAAAATTCTCATTATCCTAATTATTTCAGTGTCTTTGCTCCCAAGGGAAGTCATTAATCGGCTTACCGAATTTATCTCTACCTACGATAAATAAATCAAACATTACAAAAATAAAACAGTCACTAACCTATTATAAATTTCGAACCACTAATTAAAATCTCTCCGCACAAATCAAAAACATGGACAGACCACACTATGTGTTCATCTTCTTCTCCCTTCTGCTGCAAATGTCGGCTCATAACTTTCCAGCCAGGGCCTCCGCTGTCGACCACATAGCTATAAACGACGCCACGAACACCGCCGGTGGGTCCCGCTTCGCCTCCGAGATCGGAATACCCTACACCCAACGAATCATGGAAGCGATAAACTACTTCATCTGGGACATTTTCCAGCAGTACACGGACGAGGACCGGAAACCGGTGGAAGCCGTGCACCTCTACGTGCAGCAGTATGACGGGGCGGAGGCGGTAACCTACGGCGAGAGTATCAACGTCAGCTCGCTGTATCTCCAGGGGTACAAGGGTAACTTGAAGTGGGAGTTCACTTCCTTGCTCCACCACGAAATGACACACGTTTTCCAGTGGAACGGCGAGGGGCGGGCGCCGGTGGGGCTGGTGGAGGGCATGGCGGATTACATGATCCTGAAGTCGAATTATTATCCGTCGGGATTCGCAAAGCGCGGACAGGGGGAGAGGTGGGATCAGGGATATGATTTCACGGCGAGGTTCTTGGAGTACTGCGAGGAGCTGAAATCAGGGTTTGTGGCGGAGCTGAATAAGAAGATGAGGAAGGATTTTACGGAGGATTACTTTGTGGAGCTGACGGGGAAGACGGTTGGGCAGCTGTGGGCGGAGTATAAGGATCTGTATAAGCAATGATAAGTAGTATGGCTGGCCATTGATTGTTGTAGGTCACCTAAGCATATATCAACGGATTAATCTGTGGCACATGACTTCGATGTTTTGGGAAAGAATTGTTGAAATTATTTTTAGAAGAGTTGTTTTTTTAGCTGGTTCTTGCTCCTGAAATTGAACAAGTGCTTTCCAATATCATAATTTCATAACAAGATCAATTTGGTGCGGTTTAGATATACGTCATGGTTTAATTGATTATTTATTCGAGTTATTCTAAACACAACAATCTATTTAACCAGATGTTGCAAACTCAACAATTTATATAACTGATTATCGAAAACTTGAACCCAAACGAATGACATATAGCGAAAGAAAAAACCACTACCACTACAAAAAAAAAAAAAAAAAACAGATTTTCAGTGACTGCCAGATCGGTCACGGATCAGTGACTGATATTACATATATGTTAAATCAGTGACCGATCAGTGACTGCATAAAATTCAGTCACAAACCGGACACTAATCGGTCATTGATTTTGTGACTAGCGTTTAATGGGTCACTAATCAGTTACTGATTTAGTGACTGATTCATTGATCGGTCACGCACTTAGTGACCGATTTTTATCGGTCACTGATCGATTACATATTGTTTGATAGGAGCATATAGCGGTTACTGATTTAATGAACGATATGTAATTGTTGGAATTCGTCGGCCCCAACGCAGCGGAAATTAAAATTTTTGGGGATAATAAAACCATTTTTTTCGGAATTCCAATCAGGATCACCTTTGATACGAAATTTACGATTTAAATAAGAGACGTAAAATCCAAATACCTCTCTCGCTTCCGGTTGATGGCGATGATGTGAAGGTTTTCCAAAACCTACCCGATACTCTTCTATCGATCTTCTTCAAGAATCCCACGCGGAATTCCTGTAAGGTAGTCCACGACCCGTAATTGAACAACTATTCAATTAGCACACTAGAACACTAATTAGATATTGATTATCTAA
>JBBMKE010000011.1:15314526-15329865 GCA_037834125.1 Lippia alba | reverse complement strand
AGTTATTCCGAAAGTCATTCATTAACACACTTTATTCTTATTAATCTGCTGGGCACAATTATTACATGTATAAAAGTTGAATGTAATAATTACATAATTTGGTCTGGGTTAGTGGCTATGGAATCGAAAAGGAATAAATATTGTTCCACTATACTCTACACAAATTAAACTTAATTATTTAATATAATACACAGGAAAATGAAAGTGTTGGAGCCCAAGAATAAGAAAATTTTTATTCGAAATCTAGCTCGATTCAATTCCTATCAATCAAAGAAGTAAGTATATTACATATGTGATTTATTATTTGTTTAAAATTTTTAAAAATCACAATATAAGTATAAAATATGCACCCACTAATTAAATTAATTTGATCGATTCAATCTCAGATTTGAATTAAGCTATGAATGATCTACAATCTAATGGTTGCGCAAAGGGGCGCCAAAACTTTTCTGCTTTAGAAGGTTTTGTATAAAGTGGAGAGAAATAAATGAAAGTATTATTAAAAAAGGGAGAGAAACAAATCTTTGGAAGGAAAAGAAAGCACTACTTTTAATGCTTTGTGATGTGTTTTTGCAAAAGAATCACTTTTTCTTCTTTGATTTTCGTAATCCCAACATTCTTATCTCTACATTATAAAGCATTCTAAAGTTAAGGAATATGGTTTCTAAATATATACATTTTCTTGTTAATGCAATAGTGAAATGAAGTGAGAAGTAAAACGGAGAAAAAGAACATACCTTAAGCCATCACTTTAAATTAAACCTCTTAGCATAAGTTGGGAATATGTCGCGTTACTTCACTTTTTTTGGTCGACTGTCGCGTCACTTCACTGCTTTCTTTTATCAGCTTAAAAATTGTATTGGAGTTATAATTTTAGTAGAATGAAGCGTGATTTGATTAGATTTAAAATTAAAAAGGTAATTATTTTTTTAAAAAGATGAGTTTAAAAATAAAATATATATAATAGGGAATGGATATTGAGGGGGTGACTGCGGCCATATGACCGACCTTAGCTCCGCCCGCTTATGTTAGTTAGAAAGTGAAATTAACTGTTTAGAAAGTAGAAAGGAATTAATTTCGAGTTTATTCCTTTTTCCAAAAGCATAGTGTGAAACAAATCTTCTTTTCCTTTTGTCAGCTGTAGTGAAATGTGAAATTAAAAAAAAAAAACACACACACACATACATATATATATATATATAGAATTTTTATTTTCTAATGATAAAATAAACTCATCATTTCAAAAATAATTTAATATCAATTTTGATTCGAACTGTTAATATACGTCGGCATATCCGGCTAGTTTTCAACGTGTCACAACTTTGCTTGGACACATGAAACACCACATGGGTTTTTCGGCAGGTATTTGAGGGTTCTGGTCAAATTTAGCATTAAATTACTTTGCTTTAAATTGATGAATTTATTTTGTTACCAAAACATAAAACGTTCAAAAATTATTGAATTGGTTTAATTGGTATAACACAAAAATATAATTTTCCACACACACACATATATATATATAGGGAAAATTATTCATTTCATCCGGTAGGGATATCCAACTTTTAATTTTAGGACATAGTTTTTCAAAGTAGCAAATTTTAACCTTTAATTTTTGAAATCATGAAATTAAAAGACAAATGCTAGCCAAAATCCTCTTTGCTCACCGGATTTCTCCACATGGCACCCGGAGTGACACTTTGGCAGCCACATTGGAAATTTTTGCCAAGTAAGAAATTAAAAAAAAAATTAAAAAAATCAATGTAGTAAAAAAGTAAAAACCACACACCAACATATACACAACCTTATTATTTTAATATTTGTTAATTAATTTGAAAATATGTGGATATACAACATATACACAACCTTAATAGAATTTAATATTATATATATAAATTATAAATATTAATTTTTTAAAATAATTTGAATACAAAAATATTTATAAGAGCCCCCAAACTTAATTATATACTTAAATTCAAATAATCTGTTCTTTTTTAATTTTGTTAAAAAAAATTCGTGTATATATGTTTTATTTTTATAATTTATTTGACACATGATAGAGTTGGGGTGTGTTTTTAATTACATTAATTTTTTAATTTTTTCTTATTTCCTATTTGGCGAAAATTTCCAATGTGGCTGCCAAAGTGTCATTTCAGCTGCCATGTGGAGAACTCCGGCGAGCAAAGAGAATTTTCGGCCGGTAATTGTCCTTTAATTTCATGATTTTAAAAAGTAGAGGTTGATATTTGCCACTTTACAAAATTGTGTCCTGAGATTGCAAGTTGGATATTACTACCGAATGAAATAAACAATTTTTCCGGACAAAAAATATAGACAAAAGAAAATATGGATTGAGTTTTCTTAGAATAAACTCGAGAAAGGATGGTTGAAACTAAATTTAGATGTGTTCTTTTATAGCTACACCAACAATGATTCGACTGGGGGCGTCATTCAAGATGACAATGGAAGATGGGTGGTAAGATACGCTATGAATCTTAGTAGAGACCAACAAAAGTGACAGAGTTATTGGGCTTACGTGAAGGATTAAAACTAGATTGGGAGATGTGTATTTTGAAAATCAATGTGAAGTTTGATTCGAAGACAATAGTGAAAATGATAATAAAGAAGAATTATGAAAAGTACCTAATGAGAAATATAATATTTGATTGACAAAGTTTACTTCTCATACCCTTGGATTCTCAGATTGAGCACATCTCCAAAGAAAGAAATCATGGCGGAAAAAATGGTGAGGATAAGCCACAAAGTTTAAGATGGTTACTGGATTTAGGATAGTCCATCAAAAGAGTTAAATGTGTCTTAGCTTGAGACTACTCTTCCTTTGTTGGGTTACTTCGTCTTGGACAAAAAAAATATATTAGAGAGAGAAAAAGAAAACAAAGAGATGCGAATGGACGTATAAATATTGAAAAAAAAAATATTAGTTATATTGTTTTACTATACATGATACATATTATTATTTTAAGAGAGTGACTAACATGATCGAAAGCAAATCTAATATATTAACATATAAGAGAGTGACTAACATGATGGAAAGCATATCCAATATATTAACATATAAATTTGAAAAGGGTGATTTCTGTAGAAAATGCAATAACCTTTCCATTTTGAGATATAATAAAAAAACACTTCAAAATTCCATATAAAATTAAAAAAAATAGGAATTACTTTAATGAAAATCAAACTATTGAAAGAATAAATTATATATAATTAACATGGTATTTTATATTTTGATGTATGTGTTTTCATTTACATTATTCAATTTAGATATTTTATTTTTATACAATAATACAGTTTCAAATATATATGTTTTGATTGTTTCTTTATTTGAATGTTTCTCAAATTTGAATTTTACTTATTGTATATGGTTCGATGGCGAGATTTCATATAAAAATTTTTGTATGTGTAGTTTACAAAATTAAATTGGCTCATTAAAAAAATTATTACATTAATTTAGTTAAATTAAATACTTTAATATTTTAATTTATTTAACAAACATAATAACTAAATTTTTATTTAAATAAATTAAATGATAAACATGGAACGCATGTTAATTTCACTAGTAATATTTAAAATTGTATATAATAATAAAATTTATTTAAAATTAACTGATAAACGATCAACACACTATATTAAAAAAAAGGGCAGTAGATTAATATATAAAATAAAGGGTCTTTACGAAAAGTCCTCAAACTTAAAAGGGTAAAAAAATTGCGAAAACGTTCTCATTTGAGGATAAATTACGAGATATTTATTTTCAAGTTGAAAGAAACAAAAAAATGAAAAAAAGAACTTGCAAAAAATTAAAATTGAGTACATATACATCCATCTGTTTAGCATTTAGGTTTTCTTTTTTGTCTAAAAATAGTTAATAAATTGTCTTTATAATTGTTTGGATACGGTTCATCAGGATTATTGGGATAAAAGTTTTCAAGTAAAAATTATATAGTAGTATTTAATGCTAGGCAGGTATTATAATTACCAATTACATGTTGGATTAGTGTGAATTGTTGGCGATTAATTAAGTTGAGCAGTTGAATTGAAGCAAACTATCAGTTTCACCAAAACCATAAATGGATCCCTTCATGATTATATTAATGGCCCATTTTAGTTGAAAAAAAGTAATCTGCTACACTTTTGCCAATACAAACAACAAAGCATGCATGTTAACTACTGTATAAATTATAATCACAAACTTTGTGTGTGTGCTTTCCTTTAGATTTTTTATATATTTATTTTTTTATTATTTTTTTTGACTGCGATATTAATTTTGGGATGATTATTATTTATCCACTATGGTTTATGAAGAAGTGATGGGTAAACTTTGTCATTCTTGGTCAATATTTTTCCCATTTCAATTAGTGTAATCCAGTTGCGGAGTCAGAATTTTTTTTAGAGAGGGCGATCAAAGCATAATTCTAAATGATAACAAATAATTTACTATATTGGCCCCCATTATTACTAATTTTAATTTTGGTGAGAGGGGTCAATAATGAAAAACCCCATAAAATTACATTACAAATATCTATATATAATAAGAAAAAAAAAATTATTGAGGTGGGTCAATTATACCCTCTCATTAAGGAGTGGCTCCGCCACTGGTGTGACCATGCAAAGTCAGTTAGATTTCGTACTACGTTTTCCTTCTTTATCTTCTACTTCATTCACTCACACACATTAAGTGTATTGGTAGACAGTTAAAATTAGAAAAGAGAAATTATTGTGTTATAAGAAAATTCAACAGATCTTCTTCCTTAATCTTAACCGTCCACCAATACACATGACGTGTATTGATGCATAGAGTAGGAGATAAAACAGGAAAATGTAATAAGAGATCCCTGACTATATTTTTCTGTGATTACTATTTTTAACTTTTTTTTAAATATTTACTAGGTAAAACTACAAATTTTCTTCCAAAGAGACTCAACCTCTCTAAGGATGCAAATGACATAGTCTTCATTATTCCACTCACTCCGTGAGTTAAAATTATAATGTATAGATATGGATACGATAATATGTATACTATATGAAATGCATACGAAAATATGATTATTTTTTTTTAAATTCCCCACATAAGAAGTATAGAACACAGTATTCGACATGAATGTTCGATACAAAACAACATGACAAAATGATATTTTTATAAGTGCCCATAGACAATGGGCTAAAACATTGCCAGAAGCTTCATCACTTCTTTTGTGATGCAGATGCAATTGTACTATTTCACAGCCATAGCTCAACATATTTCTAAATGGGTGCTCTCAATGTTTGAATTCTTAATTACTATAACCATTAATTTTGAAATCGAACTTCACAATAATATTTTTTCTTATTTACTATAACCGTAGTCTTGAAATCCAACTCCACAATGATATTCTCTCATCAATGTGATCAGTAATAATCAGCATCATAAAGTTTTTTTTGAAGATATATATATATATATCTAAATTGTTAGAGATATTTGAATTTAAATTATTATTTTAAAAAAAGAATTCTTTAATCATTGGACTGACCTTGTTGGCTTGTGATATCAAATAGTTGCCGATGTTTAACTAAAAATTCACTCTCAACATCAAATTCATGTATAGGATTGAGGCTAGTCTTTTGCAAGTTTGTAGCAATTATTGGACATCCATATACAATATAAAGCCTCACCAACTTTCTGACCTAAAAACCTTTTTTCCTTTACTTTCTTGGCATATTTTAACCCTTTTCTTAATAAGACCCATAACCCAATGTTTCCTCAAGAGATCCTGAAACTTGATATGAAACATGGGCTGCCAACAAAATTTTCCTTGGCTTTCACCATTTTATGCCACAAATAAATAAGCAGCATGGCTCAAACAATAATTTTTTACACATGGACTATAGTAATGCCAATTAAAAGATACAAAGTTGAAAAACGCAGAATCCACAAAAGTCAGCAGAATACACTAGAATATAACCCACATAAACTGTGCAAAAAGTCGGAATGTAAAACAGGAGTTGGCTGTTGGTCTAAAAAAGTCCTCAAAAGAACAAAACTGTTTTCCAGTATTTTCTTTTCAAATAATTATTGGGCTGCTTCAAAATGTTGATAGTTCCCACGACCCATAGATATTATTTCAAATCTCACTTAATTGTTCGGATTAAAAGTTAAACTATAAAATTCTTCCTATTAATATCAATTATTTCGGATCGATGTATTGTTAAATTAGCCAATATGAATTAATCCAAATTGTTAATGAATTCATTCTCTAAAACTAGATTATGAGTTTAAATCTCATTTGAATATACGTATATTAAATAAAAATGTACACCAATAGGAGTTGCATCCGCTTAGATTTAGTAAGTATCTTCGATTAAATTAGTATAAAGTCTGTTTAAAAAAAATTAGTATAAAGTCACCCCGAATAAGCTGCATTATTAATGTTAGGGGAAAAGACACTGAAAGTCAATATAATGTGGACTTTAGCTACTCCACAGATGTCTACTGGGGTCCAACTCACAGTGAATGTCTTATTGCAGGAACACAAAATATTAAAAAGATTCCCCTTTAACCTTCTGCTTTTCTTTCTCATTTTCCCCCCAAATCAAAGCTATCATAGTGACTAAAACTTTAAGTTACTCTGCAACAGTTTAAACAGAGTCTTGACAGAACCAAGTACAAACCTTGCCACCCCCATACATACCCCATTTAATTTTACCTTCAAATTTATAACTCTGTTTTCTTTCTCCCCTGTTATTTCCTCCCACCAACTTCCTTTAATTTCGCCTTCTGTTTTTGGTCACCAGAACAAACATCTCCAGAGTTGGTTACCCTTTTCTCTTCCCGTTCTTCCTCATCAAATAGGGACTCTGCACTTTGCAGTTTGCACTACGCAATAATTACTCTGTTTTTCAATTTTTGCTTTTTGGAAACATGAGCCTCCATTTTTCTTGGCTGTTTTCTCTGTTTCTGATTCTGTTAACTCCTTCATACGGGCTCAACTTGGATGGAACTCTCCTGCTTTCGTTCAAATACTCTGTTTTGAGCGACCCTTTGTCGGTTCTTGATAACTGGAATTACAGTGATGCCACTCCGTGTTCGTGGACTGGTGTAACATGTGCGTATGTTGCCAATGCCTTCGCCATGATTGATAACTTTAGAGTAGTTGCATTAAGCCTCCCGAACCGTCAGCTTCTCGGTATTGTCCCGGAAGAGTTGGGCCTCATCCCATATCTGAAAACTCTTGATCTTTCAAACAACTTCCTAAATGGGACTCTGCCGAAGTCGCTTTTCCACAGCCCGGAGATACAAGTTGTTTCTTTGGCAAACAATGTGATCTCCGGCGTGATTCCGGAGTTCGTTCCAGGGCCGAAAAGTCTCAAGCTTGTGAATTTATCCGACAATGCTCTAGCAGGGAATGTTCCGAAGAGTATTACTTTGTTGCAGAATCTGACCACGGTTTCTTTGAGGAGCAACTATCTTTCGGGCCCGATTCCTGGTGGGTTTCAGTTTCTTGAGGTGTTGGATTTGTCTTCCAATTTGCTCAACGGTTCGTTGCCTTCGGATTTCGGAGGGGAGAGTTTGAAGTACTTGAATCTTTCATCCAACAAGCTTTGGGGCTTGGTTCCGGGAGAATTCGGTGCCAAAATCCCTGCAAATGCTGCTATTGATCTCTCGTTCAATAATCTTTCGGGGGAAATACCGGAAACAGTGTCTCTGTCGAATCAGAAAACAGAGTATTATGCAGGGAATGTGGAGCTCTGCGGGAAACCTCTGAAGAAACTCTGTTCTAGTCCTTCAACGCTTTCGAACCCACCAAATGTTTCTCTCAACACTTCTTCTCCGGCCATTGCAGCCATACCTAAGACAATTGAGTCGAATTCCCCCGGCGGCGGTGCAGCTGCAGGTGCAGCTACACCAGCCGGAGCGGATATCTCGTCGCAGCATGGCCTAAAGCCCGGTGCGGTAGCTGGAATCGCGGTCGGCCCATTGGCTGCAATCGGAGTTCTTGCAACAGTCTTCCTCTACATCCACCAGAAGAAGAAGAGAGCAAACAATGCAACCAAAGAAGCCTCGACTATAACCATCAACTCCTATGAATTCAAGAAAGATTCCGATCCCACAGTGGTGAAAGACACGCGAAGCCTCCCAACATGGCCCTGCTTAAGCATAACAAACGGCGAAGAAACCTCGGAAGCGACTGGCTCCGACAGCGACGAGAACAGCAACTCCGGCGCCGATCATCAAGCACAGGAGAATCCCAGTCGCCCGGTTGAACAGTTCAAGAAGGAAAGATCCTTAGTGATGGTTGATGGCGAGACGGAATTGGACCTCGAGACTCTGTTCAAGGCTTCTGCTTACGTGCTCGGATCGAGCGGGCCGACCATCGTGTACAAAGCCGTGCTTCAAGACGGGACTGCTTTCGCCGTGAGGCGGATTGGGGAATGTGGAGTCGAGAGGTTGAAGGAATTCGAGAATCAAGTCAGAGCTGTGGCCAAAATGCGGCACCAGAATTTGTTGCGCGTTAGGGGGTTCTATTGGGGAGACGATGAGAAGCTTGTGATCTATGATTACGTCTGCAATGGCACTTTGGCTAATGTTGGTTACAGTAAGTTACTGAATTTCCCTCTTACTTTTCATGCTTATAAGATTTCATGTCAAAATTATGTCTTCTTGATTTCCATGTATGTTTGTTTCAAATTGAGTATTATCTCTTTCTGGAGGTGAAGATTAATGGCGTTTTTCCCCTTCAAAGTTCCATGAATGCTGCATCATAAGATAGCTTGAGAGCACACATTAGTGGTGCAGTGTGTGTTTCCTTCCTCACTTTGATCCATGTGAGTGGCAAATAGGTCGAATAGCTGCTTCCCAGACAGAACAATCAATAAGCCAAAAGCATGTGCAATCTTACCTCGTTGTTCTGTGTTTGTCCGTGTGTGACAGAGAGAGAGAGAGAGAGAGAGAGAGAGAGAGAGAGTTTTATGAATCTTTGGTGCTAAATACTGTGTTTCAAACTCCCATAAACATATTCTTCTGTATATTGCTATTTAATTTCTTTCTTTAAGTTATATGTGATTGACTTATGAAATTTGATTCCATTTGGTCCTGCTGTAGTACTTGCTGGGTTAATATACATTAGATAGCAGTGTGACTTAATTCTTTACAAATTTTCAGGAAAAATGGGCGCATCCCCATATCATTTGCCCTTCGAAGCCCGGCTTAAGATCGCCAAAGGTGTCGCCAGAGGACTAACTTACATCCACGACAAGAAAAACGTCCATGGTAACATTAAACCTAGTAACGTTCTCTTAACACCGGATATGGAGCCCGTAATAAGTGATTTTGGACTTCATTGGCTCGTACACGGGAAGCAGAGCCGGAAAGCCGATGGCATGGTTCGCCATTTCGGGAGCAAGAGATCCTCTGCTTCGCGAGACGACCTACATGATCACCAATCAGTTAGCAACAGTCCTTACATTGCTCCCGTCGGATTTGTAGGGTGCACGTCTCCTTATCATGCACCAGAGTCGCTCAATAACATCAAGCCTAACCCTAAGTGGGATGTCTACTCTTTTGGGATTTTGTTGCTCGAGCTACTGACCGGAAAAGTCTTCTCGGACCGGGAGCTCAGCCAGTGGACTGCCAATTCGGCGGTTGAGGACCCGAACCGTGTCCTGAGAATGGCTGACGTGGCGATAAGGAGTGATGTGGTGGCCCGGGAGGAGGCCGTGGTGGCATGGTTTAAGCTAGGGTTTAGTTGTGCCTCGTTGGCCCCTCAAAAGAGGCCCTGCATGACAGAAGCACTTCATGTTTTGGAAAAAATTCCATGTTGTTCACAATGATTTAGTGATGGGGTTGGAATGACAAAGTTAAAGGCTATTGTGTGCTACCAAAAGACTTAAAGGTCTCTCCTTTTGGTCTTTTTTGACTTAGAATGTTTGTTTGTGGTGAATCTTGTTCATAATTAAAAGTTTGATGTAAGTTAATTAATTGATTAGTGAGTTTGGGATTTGCGTTCAAGAAGTGTGATTATGAAGTGGCTCCTCCATGCATTTGCTTTGTTGTTAAGCAATTAAACATAATTATTAAAGGTGATTGCATGTTTTGTGAGGTAATTGATTAAAATGGAACATTAAGAGACGAGGAAGTAGCTCATATTTTTGCATGCTTGGTCTATCTTTTTTTATGTCTTAAGTCAATTTTGAGAACTAAAACCTAATCATTGCACCCAAAATTCTCATTATTTTGTAAATCTATTGAGTCTTGGATTTTATCTCAAAGCATGTTGTAAAATGGGTATGTGATATTTTTTCGCACAGACAGTTAATTATTCTCTTTTTTTTCTCAATTATTGTCTTTTATAAATAAAAATTTATGTAAAGTAGAACTCTAATTATTAATATTATCATATTGATTTCAATAAATTTAAAACTTTAAAAATATAAGATAATAACTAATCTATATATTACAACTTATCAAACTTGTCAATAAAGTGATAAAAAGAAAATATAATCACTAATCTTTTGTGAAAGAATTTGTCTAAATCCAAATAAATGAAGAATTAAGCAAAATCAAAAGTAAATCAAGAATTTACACCAAAATATATGAATAAATCATATAATAATCTTCTTTATTTCTCTTTTTCTCTTTTCTTTTCTAGTTTTTCTTTTTCTCCTTATTCATATGTAAAAGCTATTAAGACGAATGACTTGAACACTAAATTTCATATTATATAATATTTAAAAATTTTCAGTTGCACATATTTACACTATTTAAAATTTTTAACTTTTTTATTTAATTTTTCATATGGAAGATGTACTTTGAAATAATAAAACCATCAAGATTTGAGATAAATGACAAAAATGGTTCTAAAAGATTAAGTGACTAAAATATAATTTTTTAAAACTTGAGGATCAATTATATATAAATTAAGTAAAAAAAGAAAAAAGAAAAAGAAAGGGTAACTATAAACACTTATTTGCGACTAATATGATCATCATTAATTTAATGATTGTGATTTGCTATGAAAATTTATTTCTTACGGATAGTTAGAAAAGAATTTTCCTAATAAAATATATCTAATTGTGGGGGACTAACAACTTGGCCCATGAGAAAAGAATTTTCCTTGTAAAATATATATACTTGTGGAGGACTACACCTTGACCCATGAGAATATGAGAATATTGAGCGAACACCTTGGACAACCCAGGTCGCGGCTGTAGACTAGCTTCCTGCAAGAAGCCAAGTCTAATTTCAAGTTCCTTTTTTTTTTTTTGGAGAAACCGGTCAGAGAGACCGTGAGGTATTTTTACGAGGCCCTCACCTCATTCATTGAAACAACCAAAGAGTAAATGCAATGAGCGTACATCCAAGCATCAAGGATGCTAACATTATTACAGAGCCCAACATAAGAGATTAACAAGATGGGGCAAAAAGGGCAATAAAGCTTATAAACTTGGGCATAAAGCGAGGAGGAAAAATAACAATGTACATGCATCTCGCTTCTCAAATCATCCCTATTACCAGTGACGCGAAATAGGCCAAGTGTTGGTCTAGCAAGACGCCCAGGGTCCTGGGCAACGATAGTGTCCAACGCGGAAGCTATCTGGCAACGATTGGCCTCAAAGTTGGTCATGGCGTCTATAGGATTGATAAAATTGATGTACCTCTTCTTATTGTTATGTTGAAAAATACCGTCAATTACATAGCTGCATATTATCCCCTTGGGGAACATCTTTTTACTCGCCGAATTCTTCTTGTTAGTATAAGTATCCAAAGAAAACCTCCTATCTTTTTCACCATCAGCCTGCATAATAATTTCCAATCTCGGCCAGACCACGTCATTAGTTCCATTCAAAAAATTATAGAATGGAGAGAAAACCCCATTAACAAAGATTAAATCATGCCAAAAAATAGAATAACAGTAAAACCGAGCACCCAAAAAGACTTACCTGCCTTATTCAGTTGAGGCAGTGCAACTTTGAAAGAAAAAGGCACCCTCATTTGATGCGCAAATTCGGAATTCCCCATTTATCCGTACTTACGATTTCTTGTAGTCGAGGCATTAAAACTGATTCCGGGAAGGACCATACTGTTTGTGTTGTTGCTCCAAGCTTGGCTAGAAAATCTGCTACCATATTGCCCTCTCGGTATATATGACTCAAATGAACTTGAGTGCTTGTTGTGATTTCTCTAAATTGTAGCAATAAATTTTGCATCTGCCAGTCACCTGATGAACCTCGCTTAACCGTATCGATAATTACTTTAGCATCTAACTCCCCCCAAACGGAATGGACCCCTAGCTTTCTCGCCATATTAATACCCCGAATTAGTGCCAACAATTCAACATGCATGTTTGTCGTATTTCCGATCCCTGCACTATAAGCTGCAACTTCCTGTCCATTATGATCCCTAATAACCACTCCTATGCCTCCCGGACCGGGATTACCGTAGCACGACCCATCGGAATTGATCTTCAAATGTCCAAAAGATGGTTTCAACCAACGAACAATTTTCACGTTGCGGTTTTTCGGTGGAAGCAGCTTAATACCGAGGACTTGAGCTGCAATCCCATCTCCTCTCCCAATCTCTCTTGATCATATTTACCTCATGTAGCAAAGAGATGTGCTTAATAATCTGTCTTTTAATGTTGTAAGATGAATAACCTAAACCTTGATGCTTTCTCCGATTACGTTCTGTCCAAGAAAACTATAATACTAGAGCCGGCACAACTATTCTCATATGCTTTTTGGAACTGTAAGGGGACGAGAATATCCATGTATATAGCATGCCATTAACCGTGTTAATATCCGAGACCTGCACATGAAAGAGGTTAGAAAAATAGTTCCAAACATCTTTAATCTTGTTATTATCTAAGAAAACATGCTTGCTAGTTTCCTGTGCATGGCAGCAAACATATCTAGATGGGAATAAAATTCCCTTGCGATGCAATCTTTCGTCGAGCGGAAGCCAATCATTAATAGCTCGCCATAGGACTCTTACGAAAACAAATAACGTAAATAAATCTACCACTAAATAGAATCTATCTACCCAATTCCTACAGTATCTCCTACGCTTCTTTCTTGATACACCATATCTCCGTATCAGAATCTTATGTAACACCCCAAACGAGGATGCCACATCATCCGTACTGTAATCCAAACTCGGTCAAGGAATTGATGCCCAAACCCGAATTCAAATCACAGCGAATGGGAGACCACACACTCGCTAGGCTAGGCGGATCTAAACTAATAATTCAATAGACTCAGAGTATGGGGATTCAATAAAACAAAAAAACCAAATAGCAGAAGCTGTAACATAAAATACTGTCATCAAACAAGAGCCACACCGGGCGAACATGCTATGCCACACAGGGCCAAAGTAAAGTATAAACCTTCAAGTACATAAGTCATAAGAGCATAACATAAACATTTCTCAATGTTCAAATCCAAATGCAATATGAAGATGTAAAACCCAACCTATTGACTAGAGAGACACAACCAACTCAATCCCCACCTAGCTCGAACTAGAAACCTACAACTGAGGGGGGAAAAAGAGAGGGTCAGTCTAACGACTCAATTGAGTGAGGGGGCTAACGCACATCCACACACTATATAGATATAGAGTATTGCACATTGAAAAGAAAAAGAACATGAATCGAGGACAATTTTTGCATACTAAATCATTTAAAAAAAGATCCTTTACATATACATATACAAAGCATTTCATTAATCTATCCTCGTTTCACATTCCAACATTACAACATTAAAGCTCGGCGAGTACGAGCATATTCCAACCAACACCTTATTACGTTACTGTTAAAACTAAATCATAAACAATCCAGCCTACACACCAAATTGATGGAAGAGTCTCCACTACCCTAACCATCCATTCATCATTCCATTCTCGAGGGGACGCGGTCCCACAACGAGTCATCTCCGGGCTCGCTCACCACGACAGCTCAAGAATACCATGCTTTCTATACCGGTCGCACACGATACCTTAAAGTGGAACTACACCTAGGAATCATCCGACATGTAGCGCCCCACAAGTAGGGACCATATCCCCTCACCAAGACCCGAATCCAGTCACGAAATAATCCCTACCCGAATCTAAATCCTAGCGAACGGGTGACCAAACACACACACTAAGCCAGACGGAGCTAACTAACTGAACTCAGAGTGCGCGGAAGCTGAAAATTAAAACTAAAATGAGCACATATATATATATTCATGCATCAAGGATCCATACAACATGTACAATGGCCGACGCGGCCTACAAAATTCATATACAATAATCCAAGTATGTATATACAATACATGATACAAAATAAAGCAGGAATGTATGCACTAAGGACCTAGACCCGTAAGTGTACACGTGCAGACACACTTCTCCGCCTAGCTCCCGATAAAACCTACAAACTGAAAAAAAAACAACGGAGGGAGTCAGTCAACTGACTGAGTGAGGGGGCTAACGCACACCCGCACACTATATACATATAACAGAGCATATATCAAATGTGGAATCATGAACCGGATATAGGTTTTATAAGCTAAAACAAAACATAATATACATTTTCAGAATCTCTATTCCGATTCATAATTTTCATAACTAAACCGAAACAAATGCTCGGTGAGTATGAGCTTCCAACCTACTTCTCAGAACAGAAACAAAGCTGAAATCAGAAACATATCCCACAACACCAGATAATGGAATAATCTGCCGATCCTAACCATCCCTACATATATCAAACCCCCGAGAGATAGCACCTACTGCGGGTCCTCTCTAGATAACCGGAGGCATCAAAATATCACGCCTTCCCTAGCTCCCGAGGTCGCACCTGATATTTTGGGTGGAGGCTATGCACAGTCTTAACCCCGACGAACATATACCGTACGGATGGTTTCTTACCCATAGCTCTTTGAGCTCACAAACACATAACCAGTCACAGAACCAATCTTCCATGGCTTAGCTCGCAACGTAAACAGAAACTGAATGGAAATAACTGAAAAGGGCTCACATATACCTATATATTAACTTTTCTGAGTAAACTTGTTCCACAAGATCATAAACATACTAAATCCAATAATTATTTACGTATATATATAATAGGTTCACATGCGGGGCAAGAAAATGTCATATAAAGGCTTTAGGTCGCTTATCTATACAAAGGTCCTAGCCTCACCTTGTAATTTAGCAAAACATGTAGTGAGCGTGAGTACTTATGCCTCGGGCTCGTCAACCGGATCCTCCTCTGAAAAGAAACACAAAGAAACCCGAGACTTAGACTTTATATGGACTGAAAATAACTCACGATAATTGGAAACATGCATGAGATGCAAATGCTTGACATACAT
>JBBMKE010000011.1:15266168-15276568 GCA_037834125.1 Lippia alba | reverse complement strand
AATATTATATTAATAAATAAAAAATATATAAATTTTTAAATGTTATATCCATATTTTTAAAATAATACATATGACAAATTATTATTATTATTATTATTATTATTATTATTATTATTATTATTATTATTATTGTTGTTGTTGTTGTTGTTATTATTGTTATGACCTCGTCAATCCATATTTCGTAATATTTTGCAGTGTAACATGTGGAGGCCCGTACTAGACTGATGTACGCATGATATAATTATATTTAGTGTACCACACCTAATGTCTTTAGCACTATCATTTCATCAGAAAATCAAATAATTCCCAATGCCAATAACAATAATCCAATAGTAGCCTACTATTGATTTCTCGCAAATTATTTTTTATATCCCATTAAAACTTTGATCGTATTATTAAAATACAATATTTTTTCTAATAATAACGTCTGTGTGTCAGAAATTCAGAATATTCAAATATAAAAACTTATAATTAAACTTATAATTCAGCCGTATTACACTCCTAATCAAATTGCAATATTATCTCCTAATTTATGTGTGTGACAGTGTGAGGCAGAAGAGAATCAAAGCAAAAGGATTGTGGTACAGAATGCAACGTCAATAGGAGTTAATTCCATGACAACACATATAGACAGTGGCTATATTTGTAGGCATATAATGTACTGATTCATAAAGAAGTGCCAAACAAATTTCCCCAAGAGAGTGCGAAATCAATAAATACACATAAATTGAGGGACCAAACAAAAGTTGATGGATTTTGGACTTGGCCTTGGGAGGGAACACCATACAAAGACTCCGTCTTTCACAGCTTTACAGCTGTAACCAGTAACCACAGAATAAACACTGCCAAGAACAAAATAAAATAAACATTCCACATCAAGGGATTCTATTTTTTCTTTTTTACTTTTCCACCCTAATTTTTTTAATTATTATGCAATAACCCCTCAATAAAAGGTCAAAAAAGAAGGGTTTAATAAGAGGGATAAGGTAAATTCCCTTGGCTATCATAAATATTATTCAACAATTATTATGAGTGGGGACATAATGACCTTGTGAGATTTCTTTCAAGGGGATGAGTTCCTTGCTACTTTTTTTTCCCTTCTTCAATAATTTTGGTTGACCTTTGTGATCTATATATGTAATTCTTTTTGGGATTGATTTTAATCAAAGTCTATGTATGTTGGCTCTGATTCTTCATAGATGATCTTGATCATAGCTTGGGTGGTATTTTTACATCAAACATAAAATGTTCCTAGCTCTTTTATTTTTTTAAATCTGTATTTTTATTTTGATCAGTCTATAAATCTAGTGGTCATGAGAATGTCAAATCGTAACGACAATAACTAATTTTCTTTTTGAATTATAATCACTTTAAGAAAATGATCCATTAAAAATCTTAAAGTTGGTTCATATTTAAAGTCAAAATTCGAATCCACAAAATTATTAAGGTATCCATCATTGATTAATCTCTTCATTAACTTATAAGCCCCTTAAAAGGAATGGACAAGCAATCAAAAACTCAAAATTATTTCATATGTAAAATTAGGATTCTAATACTAGATGTTTAATTAAGAATGCGATATGATTTAGATATACAAGTATTTTAAAAGTACTAATTTGATGTATTATGTTATTTTCAATATTTTTCGCATAAAAAATTAAGAAAAAAATTCGTAGATCATAAATTATCGAGTTATATTATTGAAACTCAGTATTACGATGGCTACTGAGTAGCATGCAAGTATTACCACTTCCACACTCTCCCTCTCAGTCTCTGGTGGTCGTGTCCAAGCTCGAAAGAAAAGCTGGAAAACAATAAAGACATCTTCCACAATATCAAAGATTTTGTCTCCCAAACTCGTATCCATAACTTTTTAACTTTCCATCATCGTGGTGGTCGTGGAGACTATACCAGCTTCTTCCAACTTCCCCTTTTAATTTCTCCCTCTACACTGACGATTTCATTACTGTGCTCATTAATATGTTATTCAATTATAATTGCCTTTCCCTACTCAAATATATACATTTTTTATTGTTTAAGCATATATATTATGTATGAATAAAACTTCTAATATAATATATATATATATATATATATATATATATATGATGCGTATTTTACGAAGCCATCTTCACTCTCTTTATTTGTCCTATAATGTTATCTCTCTAATTTTTGTGAATGGTACTTATATAAGATATAATTACATTAGGGTTTGACTCTATTTTGCATATTACCTTTATTTATCGTTTAGCTCTTTATCTTTTATTAATTTTTAAAAAATCTTCGAAGTATTTTACCGTCGTGCAAGGCATTGCTGACTCTCTCCTATGGTTTCATATTATTTCCCCGACTTGATGTGGGAGTTTGCGTCCCTAGCTCGAGCTCTTCGTGGGCCAAACTTGCTCGGCGCTAGCCACATATTATATGAGAAGACCCCATCAATATATATTGTTATCTTCCTATTGTAACTTTACAGTGTCAGCCACATCTATCCGACATCAAATTTAAAAAAAAAAAAAAACTAATATCACTCTTTCACATTAGACATTTATAACCAAATCAAGATTCATAACAAAGACAGTTCGTCTAATCATAGATAAAAATGCAATAAATAATATATCTCTATAAGGATCGACATTCTAAAACCCATTAATTAAGTTACTATAAAATATTAAAATCTTTTGAAATATATTATGAGAATTAGGTGAAATTGCCCGGATCGGGACGTGATAAAACGGGACGTGGCTATGGTGTTATAGGTGGATAATGATTATAAGCCAGTTGGCACGCATGGAATAGGGTAGCTAATTATAATATATATTGCTTTCTTCTAAAGAAAATTATATTTGGAGTGTCACACGTGAAAAAAGATACAAAACAAAGTAACAAAAGCCAAAAGATTTAGGCACGCTCATATAGTTGCATAGTCCACACCCTAGCTATATATATATCTTGCTCTACTACAGAATTTACAAAATTGACAACACCCAAGGGGTCAACTTTTATTATAGTGCTCCAATAAAAGGGAAAAAATAATAAAGAAAAAGTGAAAAAAAAGGATAAATTAAAGTAAAAGTCTTGGGCGATTTTAATTTTGGAATATAATCACTTTTCCCCTTGAGTTATAGTACGCATTCTCAAACTTGGCTTACTCAAATTTTGATTTGCTATCAAATAATCTGTTTGTAATTTTGCATTTTCCCTCTTAAATTTTGAATTAAATGAAAAAAAATGAAAAATTGTTTAACGAATAGGAGAAATCATACATGGATGAGGGTAATTGTTAATCATACATCAAATGAAGGTATTTGTTAACCTCCTTTTATATCTCAAATTATCCCTCTATATATATATATATAGTATAATAACCGGAAGTTAGACAAGACTCAATTGTTTATTACCTTCTTGAATAAAAATGATACGTTAAATATTTCATATTGAAAATTTAAAAATATGGTGTTCAATTTATAATGATTTGGTCATTTTTATCTCAAAAGTCTAAATTTTTATGTGAATTAGGTCAAACACATTATTTATCATGATATTGAAGTAGGTCTTATTTTAGGTGTTTCTTTGCCCCCACATATTCCAGACTTCAGTTGTCCCACATGAGTTCTGTGACCCAGGGCGTGAGGGATGTTTGTCGAATACTGAGCGCAAGAGGGGTGTCTCAAATATCCCAAGTAGAAACTTAACTAATGTGGCGCTCAATTAATAATTATCTGACAATTATCTCCTCAATAACTAGCTGATAATTCTTGCCTCAACAATTAGGTTTTGGGTGTGAATTATATCAGATAAATTATTCATCGTAAAATCACATCTATATGGACAAAAGATTCTAAATCTATATGGACAAAAAGGTTCTGATTCATATTTAGCTTGGTCAAATTCTAATTAATCATATAGTAAATATACTAAGCTTATTATTTAGTTAGTATTTTTTTCAAAAAAAATTCTAAGAAATAACAATCAGACTATATCTATAAAATACTCACCATTTCATTGCACTCCTTCAAGCAAACCAAGTTGTTATTATAATTACCCTAATAAATCCCTAAAGGATCATCAGATTGAATAAATGTATGATAAGTACTTAATTAATCAACTAATTTAATGTTGGACAATTCTAGCCCGAACCTGGCTCGGTCAAACCGGTGTAATGAGGGGGCGAGTGTTTTGCACTTGTCGTGTGGTTGGTAAAAAATTTGAGGAGAATGACCAATCAAATACAAGTGTAATACACTTGTCTTTTTAATTGGTTACGTTCGGTTAAGCCGGGTTTGGGCTAGAATTTTCCTTTATTATTAATCCAAAGTAATCACAATTTTTAGGGGGATAATTCTAGCCTGAGCCTGGCTCGGCTAAATCGGTATAATGAGGATGCGAGTATTTTGTATTTATCGTGTGGTTGGTGAAAATTTTAAAAAAATAATTAATTAAATGACAAGTATAATATACTTGCCCTTTTGATTAGTTGAGTTCGATCAAATCAGAGCTGATTTGATCTAGAATTTTTTTAATTAGAGGGTACGTAGATGATAAGACAAGAGGTAAATATATAAAGGTGCACCGTGATCAATGTCAATAATTTCATAGTTTCGGGGAGTGTACATTAATTATGATAAGCCCACTCAAATGAAAAGTGGATATTTATAAGAAATTAATGGTTAGGAAAAGGAGGTTTGAATCTTGCTCAATCTCGTTAAGCAATCACTATTGCAATCATTCTGTCTCCCATATAATTGTCTTATGTTGACCAAATGCAATAAAGCTTGTAACCACTCTAAACACTTTCCCTTTGTGCCAAAAGATTAAATACCAATCCCAAAGGCCTTCCACGTCCCGATCCGACAAAGTAAGTGGGAGGAGGTAAATCAGATATTCAGCGGTAATATTATTATCAGTGGATCAATCCAGCATAATTCGTAAATGTAATGTAATAGAGATACTATTATTTACCAAAAATAATATTATTAAAAAGAAAATATTAATACTTGCCGTGTACTGATGTTATTCTAAGGGAATAGTCAATTATACAATGTATAATTCACAAATGAACATAAACGGGCCAAAAAATTGCAAAAGAAAGTTGTCCATCACGTAAGATGAATCGAAATATAGTTATACCAAAACTAGGTGCAAATAATCAACCAGACTGTCCTAGTGGGTGAATTAAAAATAAAAAACAAAAATTGAACTAGAGAATGCAGTTGCATTTTAACGTCGCAATTGAACAGACCGAACAAGCTCAAATTGACTTAACATGAAACTAGTTTGTTCGAAAGCGCCATGCGAAGCAATCAGCAACACATTTTTTAATGCGAGTTATCATGTGTGTCAAGTGTCAACTACCTAAGATAAATTTAAGAAACAAGGATATTAATATGATCGTGTTTCACCCGTATCGTCATATCAGTGTGCCGCCGATATTTCATTTAAATACGATTGAACATAATTTATATAATTTACACGTAAAACTAAATATTTATAAGATATCTCCATCCCCCAAAGCCAGGGACGGAGCCAGGATTCGCAGGGAGGGGGGTGAAAATTCCTAACATAAATAATATTTTTTTGAAGAGTGGTGAAAATGTAATTTATTTTAAAATAAAAGGATAAAATCTATAATTAGGGGGACGAAAATATAAAATAAGAAGGGCAAAATTACAAAATTTTCTAAAATATATAAGTAGTAAACAAAAAATTTTAAAATTTAAGGGGGGCAAAAATAAATTTTTTGTAAAAAATATGAGAGATAAATAAAATTTTTCAAAATTTAAAGGGGAAAAACAAAATTTTCAAAATTTAGGGGGAGGGTAGCTCCATCCCTGCCAAAGCACCCATGCATGCATGGCTATTTCCTATCTTTGCATGATACCATTCATGATGCATGCACATCCTCACATATATACGTAGACGCTGCAATCTTACTACAAAGGTCAAACAAAACAATCGTAGAGAGAGAGAAACAAAATTCCGATCAAATGTGGACTTTGTTCTTGGACTGAGATTAGGTTAAATTAGCATGGAAAGAAAGTGCCGTTACTGTCGTGTTACAGAATCTGACAATAAAGAGAAAACAAACCCAGCCATGGAAAAACAAGAAAGATACATATAATTAAAATGGCTCCTTCATCGAGGTCAAACCCTAATGCCCCACAAAGGCACAAACCCATCAGTTTCCCTCTTTTTTTCATTTATTAATTAACAATTTATAATAATAATAATAATAATAATAATAATAATAATAATAATAATAATATTGTTGTTATTTTCCCATATACATGCAAACAAATTCGGGAGAAATTCAGAGATCTGGAAACGGAAAGAGATCTATCCAAAAACAGGATTTATTTAACATTAAAAATGTGCCTAAATTCATGAAAAAATATATATATATATATATGGGAATTGTTCCATAAAAAGTAGTGTTCTTGAAAGAGACAAAAGAGAGGGAAATATTTGTATTAAACATACGCAGGGGAAAAAATCACGATTTCCAGCTTCCATTTTCTTGTTTTCTTTTACGGTTTTTTACTCTTGTTTTCTCTCTCTGTAAATTTCCAGCTCTTTCTGCCCCCGCTACCAACTCTCTGTTTTTCTCCTCTTTTAGCTCTTTCCCTTCTTGTGCTCAAATGGCAGAGAGTTGTTGATGAAAGGCGAATTTAATTTTACTTCATAATGCAAATTAATAATTACTAATTCCAGAGGTAGAGAGATTCAATGAGGGCTGGCAACAGCATCGACGAAGACTCTACTCAGTGATGGCAATCTCATTTGCTGCTCTTGAACCCTTCTTTTCTTGAAAATGGATGACGATGGTGATGATGACGAAGAAATGCATGATTCCCATGAATCATTGGAGCTGTCTGAGTTGAAAACTGCGTCATTTCTGCTTTGAATCTGCTTGAGTTTACGCTTCAGAGAGTTGTTATGGGAATGGGAGTTGAAGCCATTGCTGGAAATTATCTCTGAAATCAGCTCGTAACAATCATCCACTTCGTCCTGGAAAAAGAATAAATAAAGAAAACCCATAAAGAAAGGCTTTTTAATAATAATGTAATCCGGTGAAAAATGCACAAAACGACAGGAGAAAAGAACCAACGTTGCTGATTTTGAGAACACCGAGAAGCTGGTTTTCGTAGTGAACAGCATTACTGGGTTCCACCTGATGAATAACGTGAAGCATGCTCGCTGTAGCCAACACCGATGGAAGATAACGTACGAATCTCGGATCTGAATTAAAATAATCAGCAACGCATTTATTAATCAATAATATTTGGTAAAAAGAAGCCATTAATGTAATGTTACTCACCGGAGATGACAGAGAGGAGTAGACTTTCGCAGCTTCTGAGAAACTCCCAGTGCAAATAGCTCTTCAAACCCAACCTCCTTATGATGTGATCGAGAAACGAAAGTGGGGTTACAGGATTCATCCGCCATTTCAGCGATGAAAGCACCAAAAGCTCCATTCTTTGAATGGTTTTCGCCTCAAACACATACTTCGCATCCTCCACCTACAGATAGAGACAAGAGTTTAAAAACTTTTAATCCAATAACCAAGAACCCAAACAAAAAAAGCAAGATCTGAAAAACAAAACTAAAACACCATACTTGAAGATCTAACAGAAGAGGAACGTAAGTTTCCTCGACTTTAGCAGCGAGAGAGAGGCAAGTAACCGCAGCAAGCTGCATCGTCCAGGGCTTATCTTTCGGGAAACTCAGGGTGCAAATAAACCTGTCGAGATAGTTGACAGCAAGAATGGCGGTGAGAGCTGAAAACCCGTAATGGGCATTGATTTTCAGGATCCATTCCACGGATTCCTTCCTGGGTAGAGAGAAAGAACAAAGGCCAGTTTCATTGAAACAGGGCGTTGTTTCTTTCTCTTTAGTGAAAAGAGATTGAAGTTCCTCGTCATCCCAGAACAAATCCTGCTCCAGAAAAAGCAGGGAAAAGAGAGAGCTCATCTTCACGTCGTCGTTGACGGTGATTTCGCTGTCATCTTGTTCGTCAACGTCCACCCATTTTTCCTCCTCGCAGAAGAGGGCTTCGTAGAGGGATTTGTGAGTGTTTTGATCCATGGAGGCCATTGTCGGATGATGTTGATGATGATAAGGAGGGGAGATTGATGTTGTGTGTGTTCATTGTAGAAGAAAAGAAGGAAAAGGTAAAAGAAAACCCATTCTTGTTTTTTTTCGTCTCTTTTGGGTTCTCTCGCTGAATCTGAATGGGGACTGAAGGAGGAAGGACTCAGTTCTCAAAAACAGAGAGATAAAGGGGGAGATTTTATCAGAGTGGGTGTCCCGCTTGTCCTTTCTTTATGCAATCGCCATTGTAAATACTACTCAATCTTTTTCCCTTTTCTTTCTCCTTTTTTTTTTCCTTTTTTAATTAATCATTAATTAGTGATGATGATTCAAAGTTCAGACTCTGTTAATGATGATTATTGAGTAAGGTTTTATGTTATGATTACAAACACTTTTAAAAATAAAATTTTTCCTGTGGTGTTATATTGAATTTCATCTCCGGTACTCGTTAAGAGAAAAACTCAAAAAAAAAAATATTTTTGTATTTATACCGGATTATGTTTGTGTCGCTGTGATGATTCAAAGTTTAGATTCTTGTTAATGATGATTATTGAATAGGGTTTTAGGTTAAGATATATTTTAATATTTTAAAAATATTATTTTATTATATTGTAATCTAATATTTCTATTCTGACACTTTGTCTAATACTACTTGCCTGGAAAATTTATAAAAAAATGCACATTATTATATCTATATAATATATGTCTATGTTTCATAGGTTTTAGGTGTAAAAGAATTAAAAGAATTAAATAAATTGAATAAGTTTTATATTGAAATATATGTAGATTTATTTTATTAAAAATATAATGTAATAGTTTGAATTTCCAACACGTACAAATTGCAAGTTGTATTTATTTACAATATATATATATATATATATATATATATTGTTTTTGGGTCTAATATAGATGGCGGGCAGAAATGTAACGGCACACAGACCAAGCAGGGCCCCGCGAAAGTACCTATTGTGGAAGCTACATTAAGAGACGCTGCTGCAACAAGCAAACAATAATAATATCATTTACAAAACCCAAAATTCAAACTAATATAATTTCACAAGAATCTTCTCCTCCAAAATAATTAGGTAATTTCTTTTCTTTTCTTTTTGTTTTTCCTACAAATTAGGTACTTTTCAAATGGAATGACTTATCGATTCTTAATTAAATATTAAGAATTTTATCTTTTTTTTTTCTTTTTTGGGTTTGGATAAGAATTTTATCTATTACTTGAAAGTGGAATAGTTTCGAATCTTCAATCAACATGTTTTATCTGATTTTTTTGTGTATTTATAGATCAATAAAAGAACCAATTATCATAATCAATAATAAAATTTTGATCTAAAAAGAAATAATTTTTGAGTAACTTGAATAGGCGAAATACAAAGCTCTACAGTTTACATAATGTAAGCCCGCCAAGTTGAATTAATATTTAAGTTCACTAGTTTTCAATTTATTTATATTGAAAAATTTACATATAACTAACCTTCCAAATATGGTAATTAAAACAAAATCCATAAATTACACTTTAATATCTAATGTTTTGAGTTTGCAATCTGTCTCTTCCATTAAGGTTATATTATGGTTGGACTATATCCTTCCATTAGTTTAATGAGTAAAATAACAAATTTATCTTTACAATATACGCATTCCAATAAAATAATCTTTACGTATTACGCATATAACAATGCAGTCATTCGGGATAGGACCCAACTCTAACGAAACTCTAACAAAATAGATAGATCACAAACAATTCATAACATTTAGAGATTAAATTATAATTTTTGAATAAAGATGTGTCATATATAATTTCTCATTTATTTATTTGAATATAGAATTAATAGGGAGTTATGATGTACAAACATTTTTATCAATATAATTTTATTGTGTTGTGTCGTATTAAATATTTATATTGGACACGGTTTTTTATATTCTATGTAACGCCCTAGATTTTTATCCGCACAGGTATGAATTATGTGATAATATGTGTGTATTTAAATTTATATTTATTTACGTATTTTTTATTTAATTTGAATTATTCTAAATTTTTATGAATATTGAATTATTTGAATGAATTTGAATTTGAATACTTGAACGTAAATGCGCATGATCAATGTGCTCACTTGCCGATTCTATATGAGTTGAATTCGGAATTTCGTAAAATTTGAGTATGTGGTAGATTATGTAACACCCGGCGCGCGTGACGTCACATCCCCCGCACCAAGACCCGGATCCGGTCGAGAAATGGGAGTCCAAGCCCGAATCCGAAGTCAGGGCGAACGGGGACACAACACACACTCACTAGGCTAGGC
>JBBMKE010000011.1:15221789-15232153 GCA_037834125.1 Lippia alba | reverse complement strand
CGATACACTACCACCCCGTTATAGACATGTCAAGGTGGAACGCCTATGGCCGTTCCGGTTCCGGAACGCCCGTTCCGACCGCGATAACGGCGTTCCGGCGAACCATGCCACCACCACCACCACCACCACCACCTTCAGTTGCGTGCAGTGGAATAACCCGATGGTCGACCGTCATGACAGTTGTCAATAACATAGTGGATGGATACTGAACGATCTTATCAAAAGGCTTATCTCACGGCCTCCTCACATCATGCGATGGTAAGTACCTATTAACAGTTTGAAGTAAAGTATGGAAAAGACAGAAGTGAAACCTAGCAAGCTCATTTGGATGCATCCAACAAATAAGACAATTAATAGTTTGAAGTAAAGACAAAATAAAACATGCATTGAAGTCCTCCCTCTTTGGGTTACAGAGAAGAGCTCATAGAAATGATTAGCTTATTGAGTAAAGCTAAAATCAAGAAAATTCACAAGCAAGATGACAATGACATATTCAGTTCTGCAATCACATCAACAAATGTAGATGAACGATCCCCTTACCAGCTGGCGATATTGCTGGAAATTTAAGATCCACAAGCAACAACCCACTGTTAAAATTACATTAAATTCGCGATCAATGACGATAATTCTTAATTACTTCAAGTAAAGATTTCAATTCATTATGTGATGAGCCACCTTCTTCAACAGCACTTTTGGCCATTTCCCCCAACGTACTCGCTCTGTTTCTCATTCTCTCAGTTTCTTCACGGCCCATCAATTCACTCACCGCTTTCTCAATCTTGTCCCTCTTTATCGCCTCTCTCTCATCAGTCCGTTTAGTCCACTCCTCCGCCCCCACCGGGACTCCCGTCTTCAAGATCTCCACCACCAATTTCTCACTAAAAAACTGCTCTGCCGACAGCGGCCATGTCACCATCGGCACACCCGCTGCCACTCCTTCAATCAACGAATTCCACCCGCAGTGAGTGACGAATCCCCCAACTGCTTCATGATCAAGAATCAACACTTGTGGAGCCCACCCTCTGATTATCAACCCACGGCCCTTGATTCTTTGTTCAAATCCCTCCGGCAGCCAATCAATCTCATTTTCCACCTTTTCCCTCACAACCCATATGAAATCTATGCCCGAATTTTCCAAGCCCATCGCTATCTCAAGCAGCTGATCCCTTGAAAAAATAGCCATGCTGCCGCAAGTGATATAAACAACCGAGTTGGGCTGCTTGGAGTCAAGCCAACTCAAGCAGTCATGGCTGGATTTGGACGTTGCTGCTTAACCTCTCTGAGTTTTATCCTCATCAGTTTTATTCAAACCCGAGAGGGGCCCGATGTTCCAGACCTTTTTCCCCGTGAACTCCTCAAAATATCTCGCATAGCCAGGTTCCAGATCATAAAAGCTATTTACATCACTCCATAGCTTATGGCTTCTGATTCTAAAACCTTTTCCGATGTGTCCGCCAATGGGTTCTTCTTTGCATCTTTTAGCTGCTCAGGCAGTTGTTTCCTCGAAAGTCTGACCACATCCGGGATTCCGGGCACCACAAATTCTTCAGAATCCGATTGAACTGATTCGTGAGTTTTATGTTCTTTCAGTGTCCTATAAATGCACAGAGGGAAGGAACCCGTCCCATAAAAGATCAAACGCGGAATATTAAGCCTGAGAGCCACATCTGAAGCCCACCAGAAGAAAACACCAGCAATAAAGCAATCAGGACGGCATTGTTGCAGAAGATTTTCAACGGGTCCTTGGAGTAATTCCATGGCCCTAATGAAATCCACCCACATTTGAGTTGTGGTGGTGGAAGACAGATTCTCGCAGCCCTGAGGCAGGCCTGATTCCTGGAAAGGGAAATCGATGAGAGATATACTGATATCGAATCCATGTTCTCTGTCTCGTTCAATTGTTTGAGAGAATTGAGAGGCATTGAGAGGTGTTGTGATGATTGTTGATTTTGTTCCGAGCCTGGAAAATTGACGGGCCATGTCTATCATAGAGATCATGTGGCCTGGCGCCATCATTGGAAGAAAGTAAATGTTTGGTTGATGCGAATTTGAGTTGCTCATGGAGTACAGAGCTTGATCTGAAACAATGTATTTTCACTTCTTTTTCCTGCTGGAGATGGGTCAAATGGAGTGTCTCTATATCGGTGATGGCGCAAATATTTTATCTTTGAATAATTGTGACATATCCCAAATTTGTCCTATTCATACAAGTCGTCTATTAGAATTTACATGCATCATATCTAAGATTTGCTGTTTAAAAAAAATAAAAAAATTCTAAGATTTGTTCTAATTATACAAGTTTTCTCATAAACTTCCTCTGTAATTTTCACCCAAAAAAAAATTATATACTTCCCCTCTAATAGAATTCACATCCATTTGAATCGATGAATCTTTACCGACACCATCTCTAATATCATATGAAGACTGGGCCCTCAACATTTAATGATCGTTATTTGATTTTTAATTAATTATCATAATTGTAAATGTCAGATCAAAATTACTAAATTAGTATATCTTAAGGGGAGGCTTTGTAATTTTTCAACTTGTCAACTTGAAGAATAATGTTTTTAAAAGAAAAAGAAGTTTCTATACTTGTATCAAATGTATTGTCAGGACATGTCGCTGTATGATTATTATTTATAAGTTACTGTCTTCTTTTTTTTTTTCTCATTGAATCAGTCGTGACCATGACACATGCAAGAAGCAAACGAGTTAAAATCGTAATTTATTATTTTTTTTAAATCGTAATTTATAAATGTCGTATGTTTGTTTGTTTGTTTTTTTTTTCCGACTTGTTCGAATTATAAATATTAAATAATTTAATTGGTGGAATCAATGGCTGATCTTTAACCAAATACAATAGCCAAAAGCTCGCCCAGGATACATCATACCAATTTTCATTCATTTAGTCCATTGGTGGCCATGTCCTAAAAAAAAAATCAATTGTTGGAACTTGGGCACCAGGAAAATTGCCGACATGAATATAAAATTTTAAGGGAGTTCGGGATTTGTCTCAGTCAAAAAGCTCGACCATTTGACATATTTCATTAGTGTACTTGAGAAGCAATAATCAACAACTCAGATTTTGTGCAGAAAGCTGAGTGTGGCTTACTAGAGATAAACTCAGCATTATGTTAGCTTAACTACATATTCCATTTTCAAATTTCCATTCCATGGGAACGCTACTGCCCCTTTAGGAGAAAAGAAACAATCTCACGTTAACTATTAAGTCCATAAAGTTTTGAATAATTTCAAAATAACGAAGCTCAGTGAAGTATTGTTATATGAGAAATACAGTCACTAATCGGTTGAACAACTCATTAATCAATGCCATTAAAAGCAAAGCTAGCAAACGAGTACGGGTGGTAGTCCAGAGAAAAATGAGACTCAAATGATAACAGGAAACAAGAACTTGTAAAACATTGATAGAACCTAGTATTCACATTTCTTCCTAGGACAGACTAATGAATAAGAATCTTTCACTTACCACTTGGGGCATCATTTAGTCAATCCAGGATGCACCCACAACCTTAGCCATGAACCCATACCTATCTGCAGATTCATCAATCTGGAAAGGAATGCAGGTTATTTCAATCATAAAATCACCATCAAAATTTGCTACAAGGGGGAAAAAATGCAAACAGTGTTACCTTTTTCTGTGTAGGTTTTCCAGCCCCATGCCCGGCCTTCTGTTCTATACGCCCAATAATTGGGTTTGTTTGGGGACTTTTCTCCACACTTGTGCATAAAATATGTTGCAGGGTCTGCAAGGAAAAACAGAAGAGAGTGAGAAAATGATGGTGTTAAATATGCCTTTGATGTTTGATTAAAGTTCCTGGCAACAGTTATTAGTTATTTGATTGGAAAATGAATCTACTGCCACATTTGATTTAGTATCCAAAAACAACAGCTTTGCCAACCTCAAGTTTCGTTTTCCAGTTGGGATAAAATTTACTATATTACAATAAGGTGAACCACAAGCTCGTTCCACCAATAAAAAGGTCTCCTCTTGAATTTATTCCGTGTTTCTAAAAATGCCAAGTACTTTATACAGTTCCTCAAGTGCCTCAACGTGCAATTTCACTATAGACGTGTGGTCAGTACAAACAAATATCCTATAAGATTTTACTAATAAGACGAGAAAAATATAAAAGTAAACGGTTTGGAAGAAATGGAAACAAATTAGAGTTCAATAATATAATACCCACCGCCAACAACTTTAGTGAGTGCAGTGGAACAACCCGATCGTCATGGTCAGCTGTCAATAGCATAGTGGATGGATACTGGATGATCTTATCAGAAGGCTTATCCCACGGCCTCCTCACATTATGCAATGGTGAGTACCTATTAAAGTATGGAAAAGGCAGAAGTGAAACTTAGCAAGCTCATTTGTATCCATCCAACATATAAGGTAATTAATAGTTTTGAGTAAAGACGGAAAGAAACATGCATTGAAGTCCTCCCCCCCTAGGGTTACAGAGAAAAGCAATATTGAGTTCATAAAATCAATTAGTTTACTAAGAAAACCTAAATCAAAGATATCCACAAGCAGCATGACATATTCAGTTCTGCATTCACATCAACAAATGTAGATGAGCGATCCCGTTGTTCCAATAAATTTTGGATTCTCCAGATAAAGGGACATAAAACATCATTCAGATTTTGTGTTTAATAACACCAAAAACGCAACTAATACTAGATTGTATATCGAATTTTGAATCACAAGATTTACAATAACAATGACAAATTTGTAAAAGCTTTCTGTGGGGACAAAAGAAACCAACAAATGAAAACAAAGTTTTTGTTAAATTTCATTAGCCAAAACTAAAATTCCAAAAGAGATACTTCAACTAAGATTCATGATCCTAATGAAAAAGTTAAAAAAACTCACTTGATTAGCCATTGAAACTCTTCCTCATTATCCGGACAGCCATAGTCTGAGGTCCATGCGTGGCCTAGTTTAAAGGGAGAATACAACGAGTAGAAAAATGTTAGACCATGTTTAAAAAATCTAATATACAAAAGATCCTCCCATGGAAAACATCTCCTCACCAATGGTAAACTTGTGAAATCTTAGCATATCCATAACACCAACATGAGCAAGAGCGCAACCAAAAAGATCAGGTCTCTGCAATCAGAAGAGTGCTGAGTTCTCAGTTGAACAATTCAGTTGTACATAAGAGTACAAAAAATAACATTGGAAAGGCACCTGATTAATACAAGCCCCAATAAGAAGACCACCATTGCTTCCACCTTCAATACACAACTTCTTGGGCTGGCTGTAACCAGCTGAGATAAGATACTCGGCAGCTGAAATGAAGTCATCAAAGCAATTCTGTTTCTTAGCAAGGCTACCAGCCTTATGCCATTCTTCTCCATATTCTCCTCCTCCACGAATGTTTGCAATGCAGACGACAGTATCTAAATGCTTTTCAAGCACAGTATGGCCAGCAGCAAAATATGGTGGGATACTGATATTGAATCCCCCATATGCATATAGTAAACATGGATGTGAACCATCCAGAGAAAGACCCTTTCTTGCCACTATAAACATCGGGATTTTAGTGCCATCTTTACTTGGCACAAAAACCTGAAGAAAAATATACTGATAAGTGAATGGACAGAAACAGATAGAATAACTGATAAGAAATATCAGCATTGAGTTGTTTCAACTGAAAACCCCGCTAAATGCACCAATCTCATGGAAGAGATAATCAAATCAGTGTATGAAAGACTGGTGCGACTACTTTACCAATGCAATTCTATCATTCTTTATCATGGGGTTTAGGATCATCACTAATATCAAAATCACACTATCTATCCTAACACCAATTTGCCTCACTCTTACAGGTGTTTGGCTTTAGCTTATCTAAATGGCTCATAAGCTCCCAGATCTTACAAAAAAAAATTGGAGCTTATCTCAAGTGTTTGCAATAAATTAGATTTTGAAGGATATTAGCAATGACAATTGTGCATTGAATATGATCATGATCGTTAAGATCCAAAAATGAAAAAAGGTTAGGAGTACCTTATTTTTCTTAAAGGAACTGCTATTTTAGAAGTTTATAAGGTCCTTTGATAAATACCAAAGTATGTACACTGAACACTTTGAAACATTTTTCTGACATGTTTCCAAAATTTGACAAGTTGGTCCAGAGACAGACACGGACATGGTTGTTGCCCATGTAGCATGGGCTGTAGAATTTAATATACACTAATCTAATTTTGAAAAAATAAAATTGGACGGCAATAGATATATTGTATACATACATATGTGTGTGTGTGTAAACAATAAACAAGTACTCACCTGATTTGCTTCAAATTCGGTCTTGTCAAAGCCAGGGACAACTATTTCTCGGAAGATTCTCATCTCTGGGACCTCACCTAAGTTGCACATATATATAATACCCGGGACAAGAAAGCTTGTAAACCCAATAAATATGATGCTGTCTTTACGCCTACAAGAAATCTCAGATACTGTTCCAATATCAAGTGGTAATTGGCGGACAAGGTCACCCGTTCTCAAGTCTCTTACTTGCAACACATTTTTCACATCACTCAAATAACTTACTACAAGCTGATTGCTATTTACAGCTGTCGCAGATTCAAGCACGTCTTTCTTATCTTCTTTAAGTACTTCAATCCAAGAACTAGGTTCTTTCACATCAACTCGCACTAGCTTGTATCTTGGAGCATCCTTATTAGTGAGGAAGGTGAAAATTGTATCATCATTTGCAACATATTCATATGAAGCTTCGAAATTATCAACAAGCTTGATAAAAGGAAGCAATTCATTTGTTCCTTTATAACCTTCAAGTCCTTTGGGAAGCGCTGACAAGTCACAGTAATAAATCTTGTTGACCGGGTCACAGCTTTCATGAATATACATTAGAACATACTGAAATTCCCAAGAAATAAAGAGCCAACAGTTAATAAAAAATTATCACATATTAGAACCCAAAATTAATAAGAGTATCAAAACAAGGTTACCAATGGGCTAAACCAAAATACTAATGGTCCTCATTGTAAAACATGGAAACTTTCTTTTATTGCATAGCAAGGACACTTGAGGGAAAAAAACTTGATTCAGGCATACTAGTCTGGTAACCCTACTCACAAGACCATCATGCAACAGATCCAACCTAAAATTATCATCTTGAATTATCATCAATAATCAGACTTTTCTTTGGAGTGAAAATATAAAAGAAATAATAAAGCAGCTTTCTTCTGTACGGAAAAGATCCGATACATCATATATGATCAAACAAATACTTAGGACACAAGCTAAAGTTTGATTAGTTAATGTCAATATTCGAAAGGGATACCATAGTTTCACATTTCCTTCTTTCTATGTGATACATTTCACTTTTGAGAAAGCCATGTTACTGCACCTATGTTTGCTCATCATGACATCAGACACATAAAATATTGCTAGAGTAATTGTGCACAATAAAACCAATAAACTCCAACTAGCAGTCCTCCAGAATCATTTGCAGTTCGGCTGTTCAGTAGTTGTGAATGTTTTAGTACCTTTCCATCTTCTGTGACTTCAGAAGAACGTGTATGTTTAGGGTTCTCTGGATCACTCCAGCATAAAATATCTTCTGACTGATCAGTACCCAAAAAGTGATAATACATATCATGGTTTAGATTGGCATTGACCTCTGTACCAGCATCCAACTTCTCTCCATCCCTTTACAAAAAATTATCCAACATGAGTATCACAAGTAACCTAAGTTGAACGGATGCAGATGAAAATATATGATACGTAATTGGTCAACATTTTCTCTCAAATTGTAGTAACAATAGGTCAATTTTCTATGGCAAACAAACTAGATGTTTCATCTGAAAAGCAAATTAATAACACAAGGTACTATTCAATGAAGTCAGACGTCTTCTTAATATAGAATAATCACTTACAAAGGAGCAGGATAGCGGTTGTAGAAAAACCCCTTGCTATCATGAGTCCAAGAAATAGATGAAAACTTAACCTGTTTATGAAAGAGATATACATCAGACTTCAAGAAAGAACTAGAACATGTGATCCTAATATAATCTGTCCAGAATAACTACACCCTTACTAAAAGAAATTACTAGCAATATCTTAAAAGGTCATAAACTCTACCCATGAAATGGTATCAGGCTGAGTGCTCTTATCATCAATCCTTATAACTTTAAGGGTAACCCAATCACTTCCACTAGTACTAGTGCTGTAGGTCAGGAACTTTGCATCCTCACTAACAGCATATTTACTCAACGCCACAGTTCCATCATCACTTAGCGTGTTCGGATCAAGCAAAACTTCAGATTTGCCATCCAAACTATCCTGCAGCATCAAAAGATCATAATCTCAGAACACAAGATGACATGCAATGACACTTTAAAAAATTAAGAAATTGATGATCTTGGCACAGAACCTGAACATATAGCACTGATTGTGGCTGCAGACCAGTGTTGTGGAAATAGAAGTACTTGTCACCAGCCCTAAATGGAGCAGTGTACTTCGGAAAGTCCAATAATTTGGTAAGTTTTTCACGTAGTTTCTCTCTTGTTTCACAGGTTTTAAGCACAGACTCGCACAATTCCACCTGCTTTTCAACAAATTCCTTTGTCTCCTCGGAATCAGGGTCCTCTAACCTAATCACATTAATTGAAACTCGATAATTTACTATAAAAGTGTCAGCTCAAACAGGAGAACAAAACTAAATCGCTAAGAATTTCAGTGACGGTAAATCCCATAGTGCTAAGGTGGTTTAATCAACACTCAGACCGCCCCCAGCAATCCAAACCCATAGTACCCAAAATTTACACAAATTATGGAGAGCAAAACAAAAGAAAACACAAGTGGTAATCTTGAATCCCAGGATCATCACAGCAAAAATCTAAAAACGCATTCCTACAAGCAGAAACCATCACGCGAACTAGAAATTACATTACCATCGATAAGGGTCGGGAACCTTAAAGCCGTGATAATTATCAACCACAGACTCATCGCGCCGCCCTACAGGATACTTCAGAATCTCACCGAAGGAGGAGAGCGATCCCATTTCCGAAGTTGTGGATAAAGAACGCGAAAGAAAGCGAGGATTGGAGCAGATATGTTTCCGCAGCGAAAGGTGTTTGTTGAAATGCCTCGAGCACGCAACAGTCTTTGGTGCGGGGATAAATACTAGGCGGCGCGTGAGGAAGGACAAATGTTGGTGAGATGACGAGAAAACGGTGCGCGCGTGGCAAGTACCTAACTGCATTGCGTCTGGGGGAATTTAATAATTGGATTGGATTGACGGTACAACGAAGTATCTCCTCCGATATATGGAGGATTCATACTTTGATACTGGGTGATGAATATTCCACCTTAAATTCCCAAAATTATATTAAATATATAGTTGAATGATATAATTCATAGAGATTTTTCTTGTAATCGAATCGGACCACTCATAGGTAAATAATTCTTATTAATAGTTACATTTTTAGGATATGTGATGTACTTTAAAAATAATTACGGCCCAATCCATAAAACCGGTTCAAAAAGTCCAAACTCTTGCTGAATAGCGGGCAGAAGTGATTTACCTTCCAGCAAAAGGGTATGTTAGAACAGGAACCGTAGCAAATTACCAGTAGAATATTTTAACCTGTTTGACTCTAGTCGGATCAGGAATTTGATTCACACGAGTTCAGTCTGCCTCCCACTTATCTAGGGCACATTCTAAAGGAACGTCACGGATTACCAACAGGATATTTTGACCTGCTTGAGCCAGATCGGATCAAGAATTTGACCCACTCGAGTTTAGCTTGTACCACACTTCTATGGCACATTTCAAGTGGTTGAAGTAGTTGAAAAGAGTGTGGAATAAAGAGCGATTTAAATTCAAAATAATGGGGTTAACATCCCCACCTTTTTTTCAACTCCTAATAAATTAAGGGGCTATAAAAAGGGAAAGAAAACCTTAGGGAATGGGCTAATTTTTATTTGGCTATCGAGCATTTCTTCGTACTCTCAACCAGTGTTTTTGGAGCCGAACCGGACGGTCAGACCTTTCGGACCATCGACCTGTCGGACAAACGAACCGATTAATACCCCAAAATCGTTATCACCCCAAAATCGCTCTATTTTGTGAAAACCGCAGTTCGACTGATAAAACCGGTGAACCATCCACGAATCATGTGAACCGTTCGGTTTTCGAAAAAATAATAAATTGAGAAAACTGTAGCACCCATCACGTGAGGCAGACGAAACAGAGAATCCGCACACGTGCCAAACTATAGAGAACTGGTGACTGTAGCACTTCCCCTAGTACTACAACCCCCGCACCGTAATACTTCTCAAGTAAAGGATGGATCCTTCACTCAAGAAATATTACGGC
>JBBMKE010000011.1:15182456-15196739 GCA_037834125.1 Lippia alba | reverse complement strand
CCGTTATTCTTCTCGACCACCTTGATGTTAGCCCAACGGTTGCAATATTCTTCCCTACACCGCTCCTTCCTGTATTTTAAGCAGCTAGTATTTGTGTGGGATGATTTGTGAGAGATTCCCATGATTTTTGAGGTATTTTATGGGGGAAAAATGGCCTATATATAGAGAAAGATTCACCCCAACGACTATAAACGGTCATATTACCTTACTCAAGAATGTTACATTTAGGTCCCTCAGGTTACATTTAATAACGAATCGATCCTCATACTATGCGAAAATAACATTACAGTCCCTGGGCATTTTAGTCATTTTGCAAATAATAATAAAATATTCAAGGGTAATTTTGGCATCACTACCCTAAAATCTAACGGAAGTCTAACGGTAAGAAAGGACCTCAAACGGAATGAAACCTGGGGGACTAAATGGTAATTCACAAAAGAATAGGGATCGGGATGTAATTAGGGCAAACCTCAGAGTACCTGAGTGTAATTACTAGATAAAGTAACCGCTTTCGTGATTACTAGAGCAGGTCCTACATTGTGAATCATCAATCACAGTTTATATATTGCAAACAGTTTTTCTTAAATATATTGTTTGTGTATTATCTTTCTCTTACTTTCTTTTACTTGAAATTTTTTAGGAATAAAAAAAAGGTAGTTGGCATGTTATTCCGTCCCATACTTTATAGGAACTAAGAGCTAATTTTTTTCTTCCACCTTTACGATACTTATATTTTAGTTTTTCATGGTATTTATTTACATACTAATATATGGTTTTTTCCCCCCAATTTTTTGATAGATAGATCCTTTTTAAAGACTTTGATAAATTATCGATTTGTGAGAAAGTAATTATACATATTTTTATTCAAGGATAATTTAAATATATTTAAATTTTTCGTGATATTTATTTGTATACTAATTTATGTTTCTTTTCTTTTTCTTTTTTTAATAGAGTATTACTATATACTTAATAACTATATACAATATTTACGAGTAATATATATTAGCATAATTCATACACTATAAATTTTAAATAAATGCCGTGCATAGCACGGGGGTATATGCTAGTACTTATATATGTAAAGAAAATTAATGCGTTTTAAATAATTTTAAATCTTTAATCCCTGTGGCATATAACATTGGAAAATCATTCTCCCTTTATAAAGTTTAAAAGTTGAACTTTCTTTTTAAATTTATTTCATAAATACATAAAAATGTGCTTTAAAAGTTTTATGTGATAATAACCCCATAAAATCAAAGGTGCTTTCACCTAACTTATTGTCATCTTTTTCTAATTTCCTTGCATGGACAGAGATGAATTGCAGGGGGTTAGGTCATGGATGGCACAATTTTCCCACCGCACCTACTAAACTTTTAAAATTTTTTATTATTACGTATAAATTTTGAAATATTAATCATGATGTTACTATAAATATTTAACCAACAAATACATAGATCTTCGAACCTGCTCCCAAAACTTCTTTATATCATTAGCCATTCAAGTGTGCATCAGATTTTCATTTACTTCAGAAATGTCGAAGCTACATATAGCCCTTCTTCCCTTAGTGGCTCATGGGCACATGACCCCGATGCTGCAAATGGCAAAACTGTTTTACTCGAGAGGTTTGAGAACTACTGTTATCACCACTCCAACATTTGCTGACCAAATACTAAGAGCCCAACAATCAGGGCTGGATATTGGATTGAGCATAATCAAGTTCCCTCCGAAAGGGTCTTCGCTGCCCAACAATGCTGTATGCATCGACCATGCCTCTTCTGAATCGATGCCGAAGCTTGTCGAAGCCCTGAGTTTGCTCAAAGAGCAAGTTGACAGCATTCTTCAGAAATTGCGTCCGAATTGTCTTGTTTCTGATATGTTTTTCCCGTGGACTGCGGATTCTGCGTCCAAACTCGAAATCCCGAGGTTGGTCTTCCATGGAACGAGCTATTTTGCCCGGTGTGCTGGAGAGATGATGGAGCTCCATAAACCTTACAAGAACGTTTCGTCTGATTCTGAACCCTTTGTCCTGCCTGATTTCCCACAGCGGATGATGTTTGTTAGGACGCAGGTGATTGAGTTTGTGTTGGGAGAAGAGAGGAATGAGTTGGCGAAGCTGATCGAGCAAGTGAATGAGTCTGAAAGGAGAAGCTATGGAGTTGTCTTTAATAGCTTCTATGAGCTTGAATCTGCATATGTTGATCACTACAAGAATGTTTTGGGGCGAAAGGCATGGCATATTGGCCCACTTATATTGTGCAACAATGGCGATGTTGAACGAAAAGGTTCACAAAGAGGAAAAAAATCAGCCATTGATGAACACGGATGCTTGGCGTGGCTCAATTCGAAGAGGCCTAATTCGATCATTTACGTGTGTTTTGGAAGCATCTCGACCTTTACTCCAGCACAAATTCATGAAATCGCAGTCGGGCTTGAGGCATCGGGCCAAGATTTCATTTGGGTTGTGAGGAAAGCTAAAGATTGTGAAGAGAATGAAGAGTGGCTGCCGGAAGGGTTTGAGGAGAGAATGAGGGGCAAAGGACTAATCATAAGGGAGTGGGCCCCACAAGTGATGATTCTTGATCATCTAGGAACCGGGGCTTTTGTGACTCACTGCGGATGGAATTCAACCCTAGAAGGAATTTGTGCCGGTGTACCCATGGTCACATGGCCTCTTTCTGCAGAACAATTTTATAACGAAAAGTTGGTGACCGAAGTTTTAAGAATTGGAATTTCTGCTGGCAATAAAAGGTGGCACTTTGGGGCGAGCGAAGGCGTGTCCAGTGAGGCATTGATCAAGGCCGTGAAGAGCATTATGTTGGGAAACGAAGTCGCAGGGATGAGAAATCAAGCGAAGCATTATAAAGAAATGGCGAGAAAGGCTGTTGAAGAAGGCGGAACATCTTACACGAATTTGAATGATTTGATAGAAGAATTGAATGACTACCGTCCCCCAACAGGACAAGAGACGAACCAGTAATTCTTGTTTCTTCAGTTTCTAGCTAATATTTACCTAATATGTGGTTAGATGTTGAGATTTTCCGTAATTATCATAAGTCATTACGACTATTTCGTTGTATTGATGTTTTAGTATTGCTCGTAACTACTAATAAAAAGCAGGCATAATGCATGTGTTAATCTTGTGAATCAAGAGGGGATGACTGATTTTTCTTTTTTCAACTATTTCGCACAATGTTTGTTTAGGTCAGTAGCCAAAACACAAAGATAGCAAGCTATTTAGAGGTATCAGAGTGGCAAAGTAGTGACTAAAAGCTTTCAATGATTCTCACATGAATCAGTATTTTTGGAGCTTCAAGGCTCAAGTCTTAACGAACAATATAAGCACAATTCTTGAACAAGACAACTTCACAATCTTGTTAGTTCCAGCGATTCAGAAGTTGAACCAGTTAATATATCATTACAAACAATCACAACTTCAAGTCTTGTTTGATGAACAACTACTGAATACGTCCAATGCTTTAACCAAGATAGGACAAATGTATAATTTTCGTTCAGTTCAATAGCTCAAACATGAGCTAAAAAGCTTAATCAAGATGAATCAGATGGAACACAATTATGGCTCAAGTAACAACTCTGAAATGAGCTAAAGAAGTCTCAACCAAATATAATATGATGAAAGATCTTAAGACAAAAGATTTATAGTGGTTTGGCTCCAGAGGTTGTGAAAACACGAACCAAAAGGATTAATCTACTACCTAAGGTTGTTAAACTTAGGATTTTGATTAGGTCACTTCAATATAGGAGAGATTACGAGATACAACACAGATGTTGCTCGCCTGGTACAATAGCAACCACGACTGACACAAAACAGACCGAAACTCCAGGATCTCAAACTTCTTGCTAACACTACCCACCAGAGAATCACACACTATCTCTATATGGTGTAAACACAAAATAACAGCAAACAAAGTTTGAAAAAATTAATTTTTTTGTTGAGACAACATTTTTTTTATAACCTCCATGAAGATGACAAATTCAAATGGGTTAGCTTCCCAAGGAGCAGGTACAAGAATATCAATTTTTTCTTTTTTAGTTGAAGTGCCAAAGACTAGTGGGATGAAAAAGTCAAATTTTATTGGCTCCTTATTGTTGAACTCATGCAAAAAAACTTTACAAGTATATTTAAAATTTAAGAGAATCATTATTCAATTTCTTGAAACCCATGCAAATTTCAAGCTGAGTCATCCGGTAATGCGGAGGGAATAGTTTGTTCCAGTGAAGTTTGTAGAAACAAGAATCATTCAATTGATGACAACCCATCAGATGAGAACCTCACAAACTAGAATAAGGCGATAGCTGAATGGAAAAGAGTACTCGCAATGGAGGAAGACTTTTGGCAGCAAAAGGTGGCATGCAAATGGATAAATGAAGGCGAGAGAAACACAAGGTATTTTCACTCCCTAGTAAAAAAGAAGAAGTTTCGTAACAGGATTAGCGTGATAAAGGAAAGGGAGGATGAAATCTCGGAACCTGTACATATTAGAGATTCCGCGCAGAGATACTTCATAAGGCTTCTTTCGGCCCAAGGAAATGAAGGTGACAATGGCAGTATGGAGAGAATGCAAAGGGTTCTTAATGAGGAAGATTTGATATATCTGGACAAGGAACCAAATCTAGAGGAAATTCGCAATGTAGTTTTAGAGCTGAATCCGAATAGTGCAGCTGGCCCGGATGGATTCGGGGCGAAATTCTACCAAACCTTTTGGGAGTGCATTAGAGAAGATATTGTGGAGGCTATTAGGGATTTCTTCAATGGTACGAAACTCCCCATGTCATTTACCACCACTTCCATAATCCTCATCCAAAAGACAAAAATGCCGACATATTAGAGCGAGTACCGAGCGATCAGCCTTTGTAATGTGTCTAATAAGATCATCACGAAAGTGTTAAATAACAGGCTCACCTCGGTATTGCCCAAGATTATTGAAGAAAACCAAAGCGGCTTTGTTAATGGAAGAGTAATCAGTGATAATATTCTACTCGCACAAGAGATGGTGCATTCATTAGATAACAAGAGCAGATCCAAAAATGTCCTTTTGAAAATTGACATGGAAAAAGCATATGATAAGATTCGCTGGGAATTCTTATACAATATGCTCTTAGATAAAGGCTTTTCTCAGAAATGGGTTAACTGGACTGTATATCTAATTGTGATTCTTGTCAATGGTTCCAGTTCGGGTATTTTTAAATCTTCAAGGAGGCTCCGACAAGGAGACCCCCTATCCCCCTCATTATTTGTCATTGCTGCTGATTATTTTGCGCGTTCTTTGAATAGGTATATGCAGGAGCAACCTAAGGCGAGATTCAAAACCCCTGTTGCGCTACATATTCACATCTCGTCTACGCAGATGACACTATTATCTTTACTAACAGCAAGATGTTGTCACTTCAGGGAGTCAAATAGATTATTTCACATTATGAATTTATCTCAGGTCAAAAAATTAATGCTAACAAAAATTTCTTCGTGGTACGTAATAAAGACCGGGAGGTAGCCTCGAAAGTTTGGGGAATCTTTGGATTTAGGGAAGAAAAATTACCAATCAAGTATCTCAGAGCTCCTCTTTATAGAGGAAAGAAGAAAACTGTCTTATACGATTAACTAATTGACAGGATTAGAAATCGGATCAATGGATGGGAATGCTCTTATTTGTCACATGGAGGAAGGCTTTAGCTCATCAAATCCCTACTTTTGGCCCTTCCTACTCACATGTTCCAAATTATTGAGCCTCCAATCTTGGTAGTTCATAAAATTGAAAACATGCTCAACAAGTTCTTTTGGGGTTCGAGAGAAGGGAATCGAAAGCTACATTAGGCTAATTGGAAAAAACTCTCGTTTCCAATGGATGAGGGTGGGCTAGGAGTCAGAAATCTGGGCGCGAGCCTACACCTACAAGCTGTGGTGGAGACTGGAGAATGAGAACGAGCAATTCTCTATGGTCAAAATACATGATAGCCAGGTATTGCAAAGGACAATATCCGAAGTATGCACTTGTGGCGGTATACCATTCCCCAACCAGGAAAATTGTGCAGAGTGAGAAGACACATAGAGAATGAAATTTTCTGGCGCGTTGGAGATGCACACTTAGACTTCTGGGAAGATTCATGGTTGTATGGGAAACCAATTTCGGAAAGGTTGATTGGCCCATGGCAAAAAATTCACGTTAGGGATTTTATAATTAATGGTGCTTAGAGCAGAGATAGATTGATGGAGGTTTTAAATGAGGTATTGGCTAATGAGATTATGGATACCCCAATTAATGTTGGCTTTCAAGACAAAGGAATATGGAATGGTAGCAAAGATGGAGTTTTTTTATTACGTACGGCATGGGAAAGAACAAGGTGTTCCAACGAAGCTTCGGACATTTTTATGAGGATATGGTCAACCACTCTAACTCCTACTATAATGGTCTTCCTTTGGAGGCTGCTACATGATTGGATACCTGTTGATGAGCGACTTCACCGAAAAGGGATGATTTTCCGCTCAAAATGCGCTTGCTGCGACAATGAAGAAACGCTAAGCCATTTATTTCTTAATAGCAGCAAAATTAGAGAAGTTTGGAGATACTTTAACAATGTTTTTAATGTGCAGGTGCCAAAAACCATGTCGATACAGGCGGCGATCAATGCTTGGATATTCAATTATAAACAAATTAATTATAATTAAATACATAAACAAATTATAAAATTTTGAGCATATTTAATTATATACAAAGTCTTTTTAAATTATAATCAAAATCTTGTAACTTCCTATAATTATAATCAAATTCTAATTATAATTAAATTCTAATCAAATTTTAATTATTTTCTTTAATATTTATTAATACTAGCCTAATACTAAAGATTTATGTCATAACTACTTCCCTCCCCCTAATACTCTTGACAATGTATCAAAGCATTCTATCTATCATCATACTTTTTCGGGTAATTTATTTAATTTTATCCTCAAACTAAAACACACAACACCACTTTATATTCAGTCGTACAAATGAAATATCGATATGTTTCACTATGGAAAAGTAGAGCGAAATTTGTGTGCATTAGTTAAATCATGGGTCTACATTAATTAAATCACATATTATATTTAAACCAATGTATTACCTGATTTATAACAAGTATTGCATGAGGTAATTATGTGTTAATTGCACATCAATATATGTTAAAAGAAATTACAGGGTATAATTATGGTTTTGGTTCAATTGTAAAATAAATAATTTCGATTGGTTATGTAATTTTAGTTTGAACATTCGGATTAACTTTGAATTTTATTATTTGAATATTATGATTTTTTTAACACACGCACACCCCCCAAAGTGGTCAGAGGGATTTGAACCAAGAGTCATTCCCCTGGAGAGAGAACCCTTAAAACTGTCTGCTAACCATTGTCAGTTATTTGAATGTTAGGATTGTTTTAACGAATTTATTTAATTTTTATTTCATTTGGTGCTTTAGTTTTTGAAGTTTCTCTATTGTTAGTGGACTTTTTGAAGGTTTATTTGTTGTTGTGGAGAAATGTTACGATGTGGACAATATTTAACATTGAATTTGAGAATACCGTATCTTGATGTGATAGCTGGCACCAAGTGGCGCCATTCTAGAGTTACACGAGATCTTCCATGTGACCAAGATTTCTTGGTGCACACCCTACTCTTGATCCCAATTTTTTGTGTTGAACACAAACTCCCGCAACCTGAGTAGCTAAACCTTTCCTAAAGAAGAGCTCTACCAATTGCCTGACCTCTCTGAGCTAACAATCAAGCTCGACCAGGGAAATGGAGTCGGGAACAATATTAAATGCTTGAGATCTGTTTTAACTTAGCATTAAATGTTTGAGTTCCTCCTGTAAATTATTTGATAGAGTAGGTACGATGTGTCATATTATATGTTTATGGCATTAAGTAAGTCATTTATTGTTATCATTCGAGCTCCACCACGATGTTTCTATACTCTCTTTTGGCACCCTGACTATTTCAATTACCAGGGAAGCACCTCCAGTTGTAATACTAAAATGTTATATACCTTTTGATTTCACGTTTACTATTCTTTTTTCAGATATCTATAAGATCGAGATGCTCCCACCCATACAAATTCTTGAATGTTGGTGACCAAGTCAGCCTCCAGCTTAGCGCACCAAGTTCGGGCACATCATTTTGGTGTCATTCGTGGAAAATCAATAAGATGATCTAAAATGTACATGGTTCTTATTTATCCGTTAGATTTATGACGAACTTGGTGAGAAAATCAGTCAAGGGAGGGAACACGCATTCAGCAACCACATCTCCCCCACCCCAAGTAGAAAGTTCGCAGGCTAAAGTGCCACCATGTGTGGTTCTTCCAAAAATAGAGTTAACTTACTACTTTGAGCAGTGTGGGGAGGAAGTCATGTTGCCCCAAGAGGTCTTGAGCGAGCTGTATTGAGGTGATGCCTCCAATGGTAGCTTACCCACCACTATATATGCAGCCTATCCAGTACGCCTACCCACAATATGTAGTTGGGGGTATGTGGCACCAGCCTATCCTTAGACGCAATCTCTTCTCCACCACGCCGTGCAAACCAGCGGGTGTTAAGAGGAAACAACAAATACAAGACGAAGCTCACTTTGGTGAGCATGTTTGGGGGGTTAGCCCATCTCGTTCGCAACTCAAGGAAGAGGCTAACAGTCGCTTGTCAAAATGAAAAGAAAGAACTTTTCAGTGATATTAATACTTATGGTCATCCCTCATGTTCAACCGCTTGAGGGTTAGGGTTCGACCTGAATCTACCGACATGCCAATCGAAGACATATTGTGGGGCCCCAAGATTTAAGTAACCAAGCTCTTGTAGCAAGCCCCTCCCCCTAAACATGCGCCTAAGTATTTCGGTGATCAAGAGAAAAAAGTGTCTTATTATGTCTCCTCTGCTCGAGATCATCAATCACCACTTCCACTAGTCCAACAACAACGAAATCAAGTGAATCAAGCCGTTTGACGCAATGAAGCAAAAGGAAGACTAGATCCCCTTTCAGCGATGAGATTATCGACGCTACCGTTGTCGATAAAGCATCAACCAAAATTTTTTTAAAAATATTTTTGTATGTATTACTTTTCAAAATCAAAGTGTTTTATTAAAAATATTATTATATTTATTTAATTAAGTTAGATATTTTTAATATTTTAATTTATTTTAATTTGATATCACTTTTTAAATGCCAAATGAACTTCGAAGATTAATTATTTGCAATCATATTATTCTATTGCCAACCAACGTATGTAAGGCTGTTTTGAGACACTTATTCTAAACTAATGTCGGGGGATTTCAAAAAAGAATTAATAAGCTCAACAATAGGAAATTATGTATATAATCAAAATGCATTTATGAAGAAGAATATCGAGATTTGGAATAAGAGAATAATATTGAAAATAATGATATGCCGCAACTTTCGAGAGATTGAAATTTAGACCAAGGTGATTACATAGTTTCTTATTTATTAAGTATATTAAAGAATTAGACTATTAAGTATGTTTAAAAGTTGGAATTATTTAGGCAAGTTTTTATTCACTTTGAACATTTTATTTTTATATTGTGACATAGTTTAAAATATTTTGGTTTCTTTATTTAGTTGATTCTCAAATTTCAATTATTTCTCTATTTGGATGTCTTTGTAATCTTAATGACCTTATTTATCGCTTATAATTAGAAATAAAAAAATTTATGCCAATATTTTTTTATAACTATTAATATATATTTTAATTTATTAAAAAAATAATAATAAAATTTATTTAAATAAACTGCACGATAAACATGCAACACACGTTAACTTTACTAGTATTGTATAAATAAGAGACATCGTTAATAAAATGTCATTTATCGTTGGCATGATTTTGTAAAATTGCAATTTGTAATCTATGAGATTCCATAAATTTAAATAATTGAGAGTAAAAAAGTTACTTCCTTAGCAACTTATAAGATTTACAATAGCTAATTTCTTTTTTCCAAAAAAATGTAAAATATTCTCATATCTTACTTTGATATCCTCCTTTCTAAGTTACAAAGACAAAAGCAAATATTTCAAACATGTCTAAGTGTAGAGTTTTAAGAGCGATGTGGTTAAATTTATTCTACATTTGGATTTCATAATTTTTCATAATTAACCAAGCTATGAGGGGAGCCAACATGGTTGGTCCAAATGGAAGGGTTGGTTCTTGAAGGCAAAAACTCGAGTTCAAATCATTTTGTCCACTTAGGGGTGTGTGGGATAAAAAAAAACAAATAGAACCAAAAAAATTAAAAAATTAGAAAAAAAAACCAGCAGGAATTTTGTCCAAGTGATTAATGAGTTTGTTTTCAAAGACGAGGTCCCGGATTCGAATCCCGCTTAGGTATGTGTGTGTTAAAAAAAAAAACTTTGAGGTGAGGTATTTATGGAAGTAAAAGAATGTCATTCCTATATTTTGGTCTATAATTCATGAATATTTCTAAAAATATTATTTTATCGTGTTGTGTATGTCGTATTGATATTGAACATTGAGTGTGACACTTTTCACGAATTTCAAGAAAAAATTTGTGTTGGAGTACCTATACTGCTATGTTGCATGGACACGGACACAACACGACACGGATACGGTGATACGAAATTTTTTCTAAATTTTTCACGTGGGAAGTGTCGGATACGAGTGTCCAATACGACACGAAACAACACGATAAAATGATATTTTTAGAAGTGTCGGTGCATTAGAGCTATACTGTTTTGTCTCCATATCCATGCATTATAAATTTTGAATATTTCTTTAGGGATGCTATAATGTAATTAACCCTTAGGTCTAATTTGCAATACTTTAATTTTATTTAGGGAAAATGTCATTTTCGTCATCTGAAAATGACGTTTTTTGAAATGGTGTTTTTCGCTTTTAATCCTAAATTTTTCACTTCTCTCAAAATGTATCCTCTATTTTTCCAAAAAATCTCACATTTAGTCCTTACCTAACTTCCGTTAATTTTCTAACGGAAAAAGACACGTGTCACTCATGCGCCACTCATATTCATTCGGGCCGCGTGAATGACACGCGCCTTTTTCCGTTAGAAAATTAATGGAAATATCCAATAATTAACAGAAGGACTAAATGTGAGATTTTTGGCAAAAGTTCAGGACTAAAAGTGAAAAACACCATTTCTAGAATACTAAAAATAATATTTTCCATTTTATTTATTTATTTTTAGTTTTTTCCGTATCTTCCCCATTTAATACATTCCGATAAATTAATTTTAAGGTGCACTAGAGTTATCTAGTTCAAGTCTTATTGCAGTTCAAAAATGAACTACTTTATGAATAATAATAGTAATAGTACAAAATCTAGCTCGCACTGTTTCGCGTATGCTACATCAAATTGTGTAGGAAACTTAGGAAAGTACAACTGCGAGTTCATAATTTAGAGAACCCCAAAGTAGCCTAGTAATTTACTTATGGACCAAATGAAACGATTACAAGTTAAAAGTAAAAGTTTGAAGAACGTGATTCATGGATACTTCTCATCAAACTAGGGTTTACTAAGAGGAGGAGGATAAAAAATTTTAATATTTAAAATATAAATAATATTTATTTTTAAAAATGGTAAAATCCTTTTTTTTTAAACTAAAGAGATAAAATATATAATTAGAGCTAGGAAGCGAAATTCCAAAATTCAGGAAACAAAAATTAAATTTTTTAAAAATATATAGGTTGAAATAATAATTTTTAATTTAGGGGACGGGAGCCACCCCGCCCTCCTTTATCTTTGTCTTTATTTTTAAAAATATAATTTTAATATATTATGTCGTGTCTGATATTCGTATAAAACGTACATTTATCATGTGATAATTAAGAATATTTTCATGTGATTGTACTTTGTACTCCGTTGTGATCGTATTGGCCCCCCCAAACTTATATATATTTCTTATCTTGTAACGCATACTATTGCAAAAGTGATATATTTTGCTATTTTAATTTCCTTCCAAAATTATAAACGATGACGACCTTTAGTATATATATATATATATATATATATATATATGGACCACGGCACATAAAGCCCTAATCCCTAATGACACTTTAATTTTTGTTAAAAAATGTCCTCGTACATATGTAGATGGATTTTAAAGTCTTCAAATTTTGCCTAAGATGACTTACGTCTAGCATATCACGTATGATCACTACTGCACGTCCAATAATAATAATATACACATACATACACTTACACACGCGTACACATATATATCGAAAACTGATTTTACCTATTGGAATTTAAACATGATGAATTAGGAATTCGTCATATGCAAAATCGGGTTGGATTTCCGACAGTCAAAATCAGATTTCGATCAAAAACATTCCGATTAAATTGCATGATTTTTCGATACGATCCTATCTTCCTATTTTATCATAGGAAAATGAAACGTACTGAAAATTCTGAATTCGTCAAACTTGTATACCAAATTTAATAATTTTCCATATATACAAACACTCACATACACATAGATGCTACATATATATGCAACTAACGGATTCAAATTTTTTATTTTAATTTTATATTTCATCCCCCATTTTATTCTTCCATACATATTAATTGTGCTAATACTCATGTTCGATATTTTGAATTTGTTTTAATGCTACACTTGTTTCTTTCTTTTTTTTTTTAATTTCAATTGCTGTCGCCGTGTGAGTGAAATAGGAGAATGCGTAGACTGAAACTAACCATCCAATTTGTAAAATTGATAAAGTGTAAAAGAGACGCACATGTACGATGTAACTTTAATAATTTTGAAATGAATAAATTGCATTATTAACTCATAGCTTGAGAGCTTAAGCTAGCAAGAAAGGAAGGCAAAATAATAGAATGACTTTGATGAATACTATGATGCAAGAACTAACTCACACAGCATGCAGCTGCTTTCTAGTTGAGTTGAGTTAAATTCACAATAATGTCCTATGTTTTAATTATAGAGCATAAAAACTCTATGAATAAAAGAACATTAACATGAACCCTCATATTTCTTTTAAAATTTTAAATTGGACCCTTATTCGTTTGCTAGCAATGAAGATTATTTATTGGTTACAGAATGTCAATTATTGAAATTGGTCTAAGATTAGAATGCAAATCCGTCAAGTCAAGCTTGGGCTGAATTTGGGGCTCGCACTTTATTTTTGTCGAGGTAGAGCTCGAGCAGAATTTCAAAACTCGCACTTTCTTTTTTGAGGGAGCTAATGACCCAAAAAATCCTGTGATTTTAATAATCGACCGAAAAAATCTTGGGTTTTGGAAAATTATTTAAATAACCTTGTGATTTCAAACTACTGCTCACCGCCCCTAATTACAATCTGACGCGATTAAGAGATGAAATTTCTAAATTGCCCTCTCAGAATGTGCCCCATTGTTTTACCCCAATTCACCAAACGGTAACCCTAAGTGAAAATCAAAATCACATTTCACTCTTGTGTTGCACATTGAGCAGGAAACGGAGAAGAAGGGTTTCATCTCAATTTCGGCTTGATTGGGACAAGGATTTCTCGCATTTCAACCGATTGAAGAAGACAAAGTATCTGCAAGGGCCAGGTTAGCGATTTTTTGGCTTTGATATGCCATCATTTTAGGGTTTTGGGACCTTCTGTAAGAAAAGTTTCCCTTTTCGCGTGACGGCATGAAATAGCCATAAACATTCCGATTATTTTGCGTTTTATATGTTTTTTTTTTGCGAATTTTGAGGATTTTTAAGAGTTTTATGGTTTGGGTTATGTGTTGGTGGTTTGGGTTCTATGGTAAAGGGGTTTTTTCTTTCTGAAATTTCTCCCTTGTGAAATTTCCTCATTTTGACGATTTTTTGAAATTTCTATGTTGGTCCGATGATTTTTTTATTTTTATTTTTGACTAAGTTCTTCAAAGTATGGGTGCTGGTTTAGGGTATAACTGAGTGCATTTTGTGTATATATATATACTGGCCCTGAGTTTGTATTTGTGTTCTTACTGTGGGTTCTGGGTTGCGATTACATAATGGAGGAGGAGGATGATGTTGCGCCCATGAATGAGATGTACATGCATGTATGTGGTGACTGGGTTGTGATTCGTAGTGGTGCATTAACTTATGTGAATGGGAAAAAAGTGTATGTAGGGAAGTTTGATTTAGATTATTTCGATTGGAAAGGGGTATGGGACTTGTATATATAGCGATGCTGGTGGGAAGGGAAGTTGTGTCAGCTTCTACTACAAACATCCTCATCTTCCAATGACAGATGAGCATGCAGTACGACATATTTGGGGACA
>JBBMKE010000011.1:15141868-15153708 GCA_037834125.1 Lippia alba | reverse complement strand
AATATCTGCATATTGGGTCGGTCATGTGCTATTACAAATAGTATCAGAGCCGGTGCCAGGAAGCTGGTGTGCCAGCGAGGATGCTGGTCCCTCTTAAGGGGAGGTGGATGTAACATCTCACATCGATTGGGTAAGAGAACGAAGTCCAGCTATTGTTCCGCCCTGACTCAGAAGCAAAACGCTGGTCCCTCTTAAGGGGGGGTGGATGTAACATCCCACATCGGTTGGGTAGGAGAACGAAGTTGAGCTATGGTTCCGCCCTGGCTCAGAACACGGTCGTTTCTATTAAGGGCGTGCAAAACGGACAATATCTGCATACTGGGTTGGTCCTGTGCTCTTATATTTATATCATACCGTATTCATACTCACCGTAGTGTCTATACATAAATGTGTATGTGGAGTATTTTAATTTGATATTTTTCTCACTTTGTGTGTATGTTTGTTTGGGTGGGGGTTGATTTGAAGGTTTTGTGGCTACATCGTGGTGGGGTAGGGGGTGAAATTATTTAAATGAGAATACGGTCATTATTCAAAATTCAAATAATTGAGTTATCTATACTATATATACTTTATATTAAGTGAGAGATTTAAATAATAATGATTTTAGTATTTTGGTATTTTTTTCTTTTTTTATTTATTTAGTTTGTATGCGTATTTTTTTCTCACATTCTTTTCTCTTTTTATTTATTTATTTTGTTACTTTAATAATATTTTTTAATTTATTTTTTCTCTCACTCCACTTCAATTCTTTTTCTTTTTTTTATATATAATTTTTTATTTTTTCCTAAAAATAGTGTTTGTTGGGTACATTGTTCTTTTATGTTATTTATTTATTATAATTTAATAATATAAAATAATTATAAATATATATTAAAAAAAAGAGTATCAGATCAAAAATTTTAATTTTGGAATGGTTGGAATTAAAATGAGTATCAGATCAAAAACTTTATTTTTGGAATGGTTGGAATTAAGATAAGTAGGGATTTAAGTTTGATACCGAAGTCGTGTTGTGCCCGCTTTGTTAGCCGAGTGAATGGCGTTTTTCCTTTTATTTCTTTAATTTAGACTAATATCAATTTGAGTCCTTTATTATACACTAATGAAAGTATAAACTTTTCTAATTGGACTATTAGGAAAAGTTATGCAACTCTAAATTGCAAATGTGAGCATAGAGTTTTTAAAATTATAAAATTATTATATAGTTAACCGTCAAAATCTAAAAAATATTACCCGAGCCGATCACCAAAATCTATATGTCTGTTGAAACAACACGTTGTTTGATATGTATTTTATTTTTTTTCTACCTGAAAATTTATTTTCTTATCTTTTAATATTTTTTCTTTTTTTTCGAAACAAAAACAAAGTGAAAATAACAGATTATATCTTAGTTTACGTGTTATTTTAACAAATATATGAATGTAGGTTTTTTGGTCATGCTATATATGAATGTAGCTGATCGATTCTGGCAATTTTTTTTTAAAATTTTATTACTAATTGTCCTATAACATTATAATTTTTAAAGGTCGGTGCTCATATTTATAAATTGAAAAAAAAATTATGTTTTAGAAAATTATAAATCAAACAATTGAATTGAACAATTTTTTGGGACTATGATTTCTATTCTAGGGATAAATATTTTAACCCCTTTTGGACACAAGAATCAAACGCCTATTAACCCTTTGTCAGTTCTTTTTGGTTACCCCAAAACACGATCTTTAATATAATCAACTCTCTCTCCCTCTCTCATCGCTCATTTCTGTGCGTGTGAGCAGTGGCTTAACACATCCACATTCTCTTTCATCCATAAAAACTATGTAATGTGAGCGACCCCTTCTGCTTTGTCTTCTCGTGGGCATATCTTCAACCTCTCTTTTACATGTGAAACCGTCGTCCCACCTCAATTAAGACACAGAAAACTTCTTTATCTTTTCGAGTCGTGAGAAGAAGATTATTTATAAAAAATTGCTCCGATCTCTTGGAGACGCCTCTGCTATCCGCCTACTGCTTTTTTCCAATCGTAATTTCATACCGGAAGAGGAAAAGAAAGAGGAAGAAAACCCAACTCCCCGATCGCCGGCGCCGTTGATCATCTTCTCATTACGAGGTTTTGTTCTTGATCCATTTTTTTTTTTTTTACTTTAATTTTTCCTTGTAGTAACTGCCCCGTTTTGGGTTTTCTCGAAATTGATGAACTGACCTCGCCCAGTTTTATATGTAATTTCGTTTATGTTGTGAGATTGATTATTTGTATTCGGAACCAGATGAGATTGGGATCCGAAATCTGGAAATAGGATCTGCGCCTTGATGAGTTCAAGCTTCCTGGGTTTTTTCACCCGAAATTTATACCTAATTTTTTGCAAGAAAGATGAGAATCTTGTATTTTAATTTTTTTTATGAGGGCTGGGTTTTTTTTCTCTAAATATTTACTAGGAGCCTGTAAGATTAGAATTTTCTATTTTGAATTTTATTTTATTTCTAGATGGTGTTTTATTTAGAACTTTCAAGCCCATTTAGCTAGAATCAAGTTTAATGTCTTTTGATAGAATCAAGATTAATTTCTTTTCGTTGTTCATCTAGGATGATCATTGGTCAGCAAAATTGGTTTTAATGATTGAAACTTTGCAAAGTTACAATCTTTTTCTAGTTCTGGTTCATCCATATAACGAACAGTATTCTTTAGACTCTTTTTCCCAGGTTGAACTTGTTCAATGCTTCTAATTCGTTGCTGAATTCCTGCTGATAATCTTTGTTCGGAATCTTGCTTTTATTTAAGTAGAAAAGTATTTGGCTTTGAATTAATTTTCCAGTAGTATAATACTGAAATAATCAAGTCTTCGGCATTTTGAAAATTTCAACTTTGATAAGTTTCTTATGCACTGAATTGCTTTCGCTGACGGTGGAGGCTATTAATTGTACCCAAACCTTTCACATGTATGGATGCTGAATCTGAATCTTCTGACATGCATTTCTGAGTAATTACTGGTTGTGGAGTCTTGTTTTGTGACATGGATTGTTTGGATACCATCATTCTCTTACCAACCCCATTTGTGATCCCTTGATTACATTAGAAACTAGGATGATATAACATTCTGACCTGCCTTATAGAGCAACAACTCTTGCTTGATGGAAAATTAAGATTTTTGTATGAAACTAATATTCGGATTGAAATATTAATTTATGTTTTGCATCTGTATATTACGTTTAAGTTACTTAATTATCTTCTTAAATCTCTCCTGCAGATCAACCCGGTCCCTCCCATCCCAGAACTATTACCTATTTTCAAAGCATTTTACACATATAAATACAGACATGCAACGGGAAAGGAGTGCCCTCGATTCCTTTCCTGAACCAATCGATTTAAACCAAGGATCTCTTCCAAACAACGCTTCCATGGATCATCACTCTGGTTCCTGGGGTAACATTCTGAGTCCAGTTGAGAACAGATTGTCCAACTACATGCTTGCATCTGTAGATGGGAGTGTTAGTTGCACAAACCCTTCAAACGACTCTGCTCCGACTTTTAGCAGTTGGGACCATGGTGAATCCAGCTCCAGTGCCAATAACATGGAAACAGGGGACGAATCGAAGACGAGACTCGGATGGTCCTCATCTTTCAACGGTCCTGATTCGATATCAGAATCTTGGTGTTTTGAGCCTTCCAATATCAGCCACACCAGCAATCAAGCTTCTGCAATTAGACCGCAGTTGGACCTGCATAATTACAGCTCCAACCGTACTTCTCTGAGTATAAGAGAGCATGCAGTTCCATCTCAGCATCCGGCTTTTTATGCTTCCTCTAGTAATATGGGAACTTCTTCTGGGCGCCCTGATTTTTCAGAAGCGAACGACGTATCTAGTCCATCTTTCAGTACTTGGGGTTCTTCATGCAAGAGAAAAGCTCTTGAGAGTACTTCTGCGGGACAATTTTACCCCTGTGGAACCTCCAGCTCCAACCAACCGAATGAAAAGGCTACAATTCACCATACTGGCCCCCGCTTCTACACTTCTCCAGGACCATTGAACCTGTCCCCTCCCAATCAGAACCCTGAACCATTAAATCCAACGATTCGAGTGGGCACCGGATGTCTCCCCTCACCAAGTCTTCCAGGAATAGCAGAAACCTCATCAAGAAATTTTGGGGTAAGGTCAAACCATGGGCCAGCAGCATTTGATAATTCTAGAAGCACATCAGTTAGGAATTTCAGTGTTTTTCAAGGTGCGCCCCCACGGCACATCTCAAGCACCGATTCCTCAGAGCTTAGGTCAGCAATAACACTGCCAATGAGTTCAAACAGTACAAACCAACCTCACTTAATGCCTGTGAACGAGGCTAGAGGAATGCATCCACATTCTTGGAATGGATCGTTTGGTTCACGAGGGGGTGGAGGTTCTTCTTTTATGGTCCCTGGAGAAAGTAATATGAGGAGCGCCCGTAGGAATAATCTGGAGTATCCAAATCCAATGACGATTTCGGCCCCCGAGACGACGAGAAATGTCATACCAGAGTCAATTGATTGGAGTTTTGCCCCTGGAACATCTTCCAGAAACCTTTCTTCTGGTTCGAGGGTGGGTCCCACTTCGGCGTGTCGGAGTTCTACCAGTCCATGGATGAGTCATCTAAGCCAGATACCGCAGAGAGTTGCAGAAGGTGCAGGTTGGATTCCTTTCCCTCGTGTTGAATCCGAATCTGGGATTAGAAGGAGTCACTTTGGGCTTATGCCTTCTGCGTCCTCTTCCTCCTCTCCGTCTTCTTCCTCTGATGCTGTTGCTAATAGGAGAAGTCAGTTAGATCAAAGGTCATCAGCATTGTTAATGGACATGCCTGGTGATGATATTCCTGTTTGGCGTACTTTGGCTGCTGTTGAGGGCAGACATAGATTGGTATGTTGTCTCCATTAAACTTCCCTTTACATTTTCTTACCTGCGTGGATTGTAATTTCCTCACCTCTGTTAATGCAAAATTATCATAATTCCTTACCTTAGTTGATAATAGGTGACTACCGGTTTTGGGTGGCATAGGAGAAGACCCTTTGTTGGAATAATAAACCCATAAATTTTTGTTAGTCTTAGTGTTGAATCATGTTTCTGCTTCTGAAATCCATAATTTTTTTGGATTGCAGAATGAGCAATTGTATTATGCTGTTTTACTGAATGAAATGGACAAATATATTGAACTGGGATCTTATCTTATGAACCGGCTTTCAGATCTTAGACTATCTCTGGGTTCTAGAGTGTTGGTTCTCTTTTTTTCTTTGCCAACCTGGTCTTTTGTCCTAGATAGACAAAATAAGATTGGAAGGATTACTAAACTGAATATACTTATGAGAGAAGATATTTCTGTAGCATGTCAACTTCCAGAGCTCAATACTCTACTCCTTTGTGGGGTAAGGGACTATATTTTATGATAAATAGGTATTTATAGATGGATAAACTTAAAAACTGACAAAAGTGCTATTTAATGTGAATTTGTTTGAGATTTTATCTCTAGTAAAATCTTAGTGGTATGCTCGAGTTATTAAGGTATTGAAATGTGCTCCTAGTTTACCTGTTATTAGAGAGAGTATCTATATTTAACGAAGAAATTATGACATTGTTGTTTTGCCCTACTTTGTTGCACAGATTCGGCAAGTGTTGAATGCCATGCGAAGAGGTGTCCACTTACAAGCTGAGGTTTGCTTTTGAAGTACTTGAATAACAGTTCTAATTATTATGAAAAAATGTTACTAGCAAACAGCCGGCGGAGTGTTTGCCAAAAAAAAAAAAAAAAAGGAAAGAAAAGGAGAACTCGTACATTTTGCTTTTTAGCACTAGGAAGTGTTAGGACAGCCAATTTCTGCTTAGAAATAGTTAGAAGCTACAAGCATTCAAGGATCAACTTCTTGCTCCAGCTTCTGGGTTATTTTCTTAAATAAATGGAAGTGTTCCGTAACTTTTTAATTGAATTCATTTTTCTCCAACCTTTTCTTTGGCCTACCCAGCACTTTTTCTTGCTTCAATAGTTCAGCGCTTTTGCTTATGCTTCTCCTTCTCCAAAAGCGAAAACTTTTGCAAACAGCCCCCAAGTATTTGTTGATTTATGTGCACGTGTTCTGATTTTCCGAAAAACTATAATTTCATACATATTGGATTTATATACATCAAAATTTTTAAAAATGCCAATGTTATGTTCATTTGTTAATTCTTGTAGGGTATTTTATTTATGTTTAATATGTGAATGTCTATGTGACATATGTATATTTCCATGTATCCAAATGCAAACATGATCGATATTTTTCATTAGTAAAGTCATGCACTCATAAAATACCTAAATAGGTTGGCTTCGTTTCAGGATTATATGCTTATCGACCCTTTCATAAATGGATTTGCTGAGATAAACGACAGACACAGAGACATGAGGCTTGATGTTGACAACATGTCTTATGAGGTACTTCGTTAGACTGTTGTTCATTCACCTGTTCTTTGGATCCTAAGTTTCTTTCTCAGAAAAAATGGATGAAATTTTCATGGATGAATGTTGGCCAACACTCAAAACTCCATATGTTGTGATAGGAATTATTGGCGTTGGAGGAAAGAATAGGGAATGTGAATACTGGATTGACTGAGGACAAAATTAGGCGCTCGATGAAGCAGCGAAAGTATGATGATGAAATGGGATCAAATTCGAACCTGGAACCGTGCTGTGTTTGTCAGGTTAGAATTTAGATAATTATATTCCCTCAGGAATGGGGCCGCAAATTTAGTTTTGAGGGATACAATAGGGAAAATTATGAAAAATCACCTTCAGAAATACATTTTAATATTGACAAAAATCCCATGAATTGGATTTATTATCAAGATTTTATTTTATGAAGTCCCGCCATTGACTTTTATTTGTTTTCTTGACAAAATTAACTTATGAGTTTGATATCGTTGTTCATTTATATTGATTTATTTATTAGGGTTAATTACATATAGACCCTATGGGAGTATTAAAAACTACAACTTGTGACCCTCTTAGTCAAATAATTACACATACACCCAATGACGAGTTTGAAAATTACAAAGAACGCCCAAGAATTAGGGTTTTACTAAATTTTTGATGACATCGTCAAAATTTTAACTTAATTTTCCTAATTTGCCCTTTCATTTAATATAACCATTTTTATTTTAAGAATTACCCCTAATTATTTTAGATATTAAATTATATATAACAATTAAATCTGAAATTTAATATATTAAATATAATATTTAGAAAACATAATATATATATATATAATAAAAAAATATTCATATATTATACACATCTAACAATATATATAAACCCGGACAAAGCACCGCCGCCGCACACCGTCGAAGCGACGCAACACCGCCGCCGCTCGCCCATGCCACCCCAACAAAGCATCACCGCCACACTCCGACGCCGACCGACGCAGCACCACAATTGCACCAATACAAGGTACCCGACGACGTCGTTTGGGAACACCATTCCCAATCCCACCATTGATGAGGAGCCAAGGTAGAACAGGAAGGATATAGAACTTTTGCATGCCAGTATATATAAAACTAGAATTGTTTCTGAGTCATATATTTTGATTTATTTCAAAATTTGTGGTGTTGCGGTCGGTGGCGAAATGCGGCGGTGTGGTGCTGCAACGGTCGGTGGCAGAGTACAGTGGTGGTGCTTTGTGGGGGCGGCATCGACGAGCGACGGTGGTGCTGCGGCGTCCCGACGGCGTGCGGCGGTGCTGTGGTGGTCGTACAACGGCGGAGGGGGATGTTACGGTAGTGGTGCAGTACGGGTATATATATATATATATATTGTACAGACATGTATATATAACGTACGTAATATATATATGATACATAATATATATAAATATTACTTTATTATATATTATAACTCTCTCTATATAAGCGTATTAAATATTATATAAATGTTTTTCAAATGTTATATTTAACGTATTAAATTCAAATTTATTATATATTATTTAATATTTGAAATGACAAATCATCCCATTTTATATTAGTTAATAATTTAATTTATTAAATTCAAATTTTCAATACCAATTTAAATATAAATTTTGTTATACTAAATGAAAGGACAAAATAGGAAAATCAAGTTAAAAGTTCGATGATGTCATCAAAAATTTAGTAAAGCCCTAATTCTTGGGTGTTTTTTGTAATTTTCAAACTCGTCAATGGGTATATATGTAATTATTTGACTAAGAGGGTCATAAGTTATAGTTTTTAAAACTCTCATGGGTCTATATGTAATTAACCCTTTTTTATATTTCTTTGAATACACCAAAACCCAACATTGGGATTTGGCAACATGCACTGTAGCTAGGAGTGGGCGCGGGACAGGATTTTCGGGATCGGAATTTTCGGGATTGGGATGGGTTCTTTTTTCTTGATTATACATTTGTAATTGGGCATGTTTTGGTTTAACTGTAATTACTTAAATAAAATAAATAAAGTTCTAAAATTTATTACATGTACCAAAGTTTAAAAAAAAAAATTTAATGCTAAGATAAAATTATATGACTTGCAAATTTGCTACAACTTACTTCTTCTTGTTATAAAAGTATATGTATTAGTATTAATATTATATATATTATAAATATATATGTGAATACGTCTTATGTATATGAATATTAATATTATATATATAAAACTAATTTATAATATACATATAAAAACACGTTACTAATATGTATATAATATATATATATATATAATATATATATTGTTTTATAATCGAAATTTTTGGAATCCCGAATTTCCCAAAAATTTTAGAAATAATTCCCGATACAGATCCCGAATTTTTTATCAGGATTGAGATCCCGTCCCGAAATTCCTTTTTCTCAAATTTCCCATCCCAATCGGGAATTTCTCGAACGGGACGGGACGGGATCCAAAAATCCCGATCCCAACGCCCACCCCTAACTGTAGCGTGGCCCTCCACTAACTTCGGACTCCATAAAAGAATTGGGTGCGACAGAGTGTATGAAGCGACAGCCCAGAATTAGGTGTTGTATTGTACTGCGGTAGCCCTTAATAATGAGAATGGCGTGCGCAACGAAAAAGAGGTCCACTTCTTTATCCATTTTTATGGCCTAACCTCCACTCAATACAATCCCCCTTCTTTTTTATCCTAAAATACCCCCAATTGTTCTTTGCCTCAAATTTAAAATAATTCACAAAGTTTGGGGGAAAAAAATTCATAATCTCATTTTATGTAAAGGGATTCGGCTAGTTTTTGTGTTATATCTTATTTATTAATCTTTTTTGAAAACTCCTCATGAGTTGAAATTTTTTTTGTTTGCTTCTCATTTTTAAAATTATTTATTTTCACTCCCTGGATAAAAATCATAATTAGCGATATTGTATACTTAAATCGCAATATGTTGTATGTACGTACAAAATGATTTTGTATGTGATGTACAAAATGGAGACTAAACGAAAATTATGGGGAGCACATGAAAATAATAAAAATGGGAAACACACGAAAATTTGAGTTCAAAATTTTTCGGGAATTCCCCCTTATTATGATCTTAGACAATCCGACTATTAGAATACAAAAATTATTTCTGTTAATATTGAGTTGAGTATTCAAGATTATTGTGAGTACCAAATTTTTAATTAAATTATGTAACTGGATAAATGACTTCTTCCGTATATAGAATGCCCCCGGAATTTGCTGGAGTGATTATCCATCTTTTTATTTTGCATATGGTGTAAAGATTTAGTATATTCGTTTCCTTTGAAACTAAGCAAGAACTTACATAAATATTATTACAGATATTACACATAAATATGTACAAATGAATAGTACAAATTCAAATATATATATAAAAGAAAGAATAAAAGAAGTAGAACGTTGAGTTTCAAACCATATGAAGACAATACAATAATGTGAAATCCACATTGCGTTCAAATTCAATTCCCTTTTCATTTTTATTTTTTAAAACCAGTGGGTTAATTAAATTAATTAATAAATAAATTAGAACAGATTTCCGTAAGACGTAATTCTTTTCAACAGAGCTCTGACTCCAAAGAGTCCAAAATCACCGCTTTTCTCTCTCTCTGCTTCGTTTCTCTCACATCCAAGCAAAGAGTGTGTCTGTGTGTGCATATTCCATCGTTGCTCGTAATCATTGCTCTGCTGTTATTCCCCATTTTGAATTCTTGTTTGCAGTAAAAATCATTCCGGCAAATCTACAGTATTCTCTCTCAATCATTTCATTCTACTTCTTCAAATTAAAGTAGATATATATACGTATTAGAAGAGAGAGTTGTGCTTGTGAGTTTCGTGGGTTTGTGGGTTTGAATTGAGTGAAAACTGTGGTGGGACATTGAGTAGAGGATGACGGAGGTGATCCTCCACATATATGACGTGACCAACAGTGGCAACGAGAAAACTAACAACACTATCTTGCAGATCAACAAGATCTTCAAAGATGGAATTGGTCTTGGTGGCATATTCCACAGTGCTGTTCAGGTTCTTCAATCTCTTGTCTTCTGTGTTAATTTGTGTTTGTCCCTATTCTTGGAAGTGCATTTTTTATGTTGTTTTGTTGGGTACTTGTAATTTTTCGTAATTCAGGAAGTTGGTTACTTTGGTTTGTTTTGAGTTAGATCTAGGGTTTTGCTCTGTCGGTTTGATATGATGCAAGTATTTTCTGGGTATTTTGGTGGCCAGGTTACATATTTGAAGTGTTCGCATCTTGAGTTTATGTATGTGGAGTTCTGTGAACTTAGGTTTGTGATCTGCGTTCTTGAAACCCCCATGGGATTCCAGTGTTGGTTAAGTCTGTTTTGGTTGGGGTAGGAGGGAGGGAAGGTTGGATGTGTCTTTGTAACAGGGATGGAATATTTGAATATTGGTGATGATTTTATTCCTGGTTGACTTGAGATTTTTCCAAAGAAGTCTATGGTCCTGACACTTTTGAGTATCTGTAGATTGCTTTCGAGTTAGTTAATATTATAGCTTCATATCCTAGTTTATTGACATGAATTTCAGTGAAGCTGACAAAATTTTGATGATTTGTTGGACCTATTGCCGAATCATTGAGAACCAGTTTGTTACATGATACTTTTTCGGTTATTCAACGTCGATTATGGTTATTTCTTTTGATTGTGAGTTAATGCTTTCTTGGTTGTAAGGATATCTATTTCTTGATATTGACAAAATGCCAGCAGTTCCTCAGAAGGATTTGATTCGATCCACTTTGGAAACCAACACAAGCCTGTATTAGTGCTTAAGTGCATGTCTGGCTGCACTTCGTGATGTAATGAATCATATGTCCATTATAAATGCATAGCCTAGTCATTTTGTTCAATAGATTGAGGTTCGGTGTGGACAGTGAGATTTGTGCAATTGTCTAGTTGCTAAAGTATTGGCTCTAGATTTGTCCACCAAGAGTATAGAATTCACTTATATATAAACATTATAGCCCATCATTTTATTCGTATATGTGAAACTCGATTGTCTCTGTAACCTATTATACTCCCTTATGCATTTTCTAACCCTCATTAACGATCATCCTTCTATGGTGTTCACCAGTCTTCCTTATCTCATTGTTTCTGAGTTTATTTCTACTTATGTTATTTCCCTCTTGTGTTGAAGAGCCTGTTATGCTTCATGTGAGATTTTGTTGTAAATATCAACTGCATTAGAACAATTTAGAGATGAGGGTTTAAAACAAAAGTTCACTTGCTTGACAGGTTTACGGAGAAGATGAGTGGTCATTTGGGTTCTGTGAACAAGGTACTGGAGTGTTTAGCTGTCCAGCTACAAAGAACCCAATGTACACATACCGTGAAACCATTACACTAGGGACAACATCTTTCTCTATATC
>JBBMKE010000011.1:15077903-15088288 GCA_037834125.1 Lippia alba | reverse complement strand
TTTTCTTATTAAAAATACGTGCACATCACGGAAGGGGTATTCAAACATTGAAAACCACTTAAAATTGAATGGGGATGACGGTTTTGTAAAAATTATGTAGATGAGATGGCGGTTTGTAAAAGTTGTATAAATTGGATGGTAGATTTGCAAAAATTGTATAGATGGGATGGCGGTTTGCAACAAACATAAGTTTAGATGACAAAATGTAAAATTGAGTATATTTCGAATAGTAAAAAATATTTGTCCTATATTATATCAGGTGGTGTCTCTATACGAATGATTTACAATAGTGACATGAAGCAATAAATAGTATGAAGAGAGTTGAAGCTTGTTATGATAACATTTATTATATGATAAAGTATTTTCAAAACATCATTAATGGATAATGAAAGAAATATTATTAGGTTTGACTGAATTCAAAATTTTCAAACATGAATAATAATTATTCATATTATTATTAGGGTGGAGAGTCTCAAGGCCAAAATTGAAGGATAATATAAAATTGAACCAAATGTGGAAATTGAAGAGTTGCTATTGGGCATTCTTTTACCAATGCAATTAAGTCGGTTCAGAAAATGTCGGTTGGCTCAGCATATGAGCTGCGAAGATTCCAGACACGAGCTTATAAACATTAAAATATTATGATGAAATTATTTAATTAAGCTAAAATTTCTTATGATCTTTTTAATAGCTTATTCATTTGAAACATTACTTATACGTAAGACATCAATGTTAATTATTTTCTCATAAATTTAAAGTACAAGATATTTAATTAAACTAATATAATATCAAACCGCTAAATTATATATCTTTTCGGTAAGATAAAGATTTATATTTCATTAAATTTGCTCATAGTTATCATCTTTTTTACAGAATGTTCGTACCGGATATTATATTTGTCTTCGTATTATATATCTATCATGTAATAAATTCTATAATTTTTTTTTACTATATGTACAATATTATATCAGTAGCGTTGTATGTGTAGCGTATATTGTTAAGTAATTCTATATTTAACAGATGTCAAACCCTTACCCCCATTATAAATGTTTTTAAAATATGAAATTGCTTTCTGTTTGTGTCCAAATTGGAAAGGAATGAATGGGTGGGGGGTGGATTGGTATTATTGTTAAATAAATGTTAATAGTTGTTAAAATGTTAATTTGAAGCAAAATAATAGAGGAGAAGAAAGAAAACACAAGACAACAGCTGGCAAATGGGGGAAGAGAGAGTTGACTGGTGGTCAAAGGGTCAAAGATAGAATGGAGGAATGTGCGGGGGACAGCTTGTCTTACTCTTTCCCACCCATTCTTTATTATTATTTCATTTCCAACCCAACTCCAATCTTATATTTGGGTAATTTTAATTCGAATCTGACTCGTTTAAATCGATATAATGAGAAGATGAACATTTTATATTTGTCGTGTGGTTGGTAAATTTTTTTAAAGAATGATCAATCAAATAACAAGTGCAATTGATTGATTGAGTCCGATTAAATTAAGTCTGTGTTAAAATTTTCCCTCATATTCTCATGCATAACTACGCCATACACATCACACATGCACCACTTCTATTTCTTATTTCTTGTTCAATTATTACTTTCTATAATCTATTCTTCATCAAAAAAGGGGTACTTTTAATTAATCATTTAATTGGGAGTTGGGACAATTTCATTTATAAAGAAATTAAAAACATATGTACTCATCTTGTGATCTTACTTGTACATATAATCCTACTATAAAGTTATATTGTCATGAATTTTATTCTATCGATCACTAATTATATGGGAAATTAGTAGAATCAGAATATAATAAAGAACCTAGTTCAAAAGGATTGGAGTTTACGATTACTTTTTTTTTATTTTTTTGTACAGTATAAATAAAAAACGGTAAACATAACTCACAAAAGGAATTATAGATAAATGCAGAATTAAAATTTAGGGGGTGAAAGCTACCCTAATCCCGTCCTTAATTATAGAGATTCGATATTCAAAAGGAACAAATTCCGATGTGTAAATCATTGAATATTTGAACGATCGAGCTAAGTAACTGAAAAGTAATTGAATAATTCAAAATATTTTATTATTGTATTACATGTATGAAAACCACTACCATATTAATACAATAGACTAGGCTAGAATACATTAGGTACATGAACTAATTAATGAGTGTTGTATCACCCGTGCGATGGAGCTAACAAGGTGACTAACAAAAGCCTGCATAATGGATTTGTTCATTATTGCAATTAATTTATATCTGGCTTTGAATGATTTATATTTGGATCTTAGTCTCTGTTCATATTTATAACAATATTATCTCACCGCACATCTAATTGTCACGTTCTTAGAATGTTGCTCGTGTAAAAAGAATTAAAGAACGAGTTATTAGGAAAATATTTGATTAACTCGTGCATGAACTAGCTATAGCCTTCTCAGGCTTCAACGGTGCAATTATTCAGAAAATATGGTTAATATAATCTTATTAATATCATTTTAATTTTACAATTATAATTAACAATATTATTTAGAGAAGCTGTATCTTAAGTAGTATGCTTCTGATTTAATGGGTCTCAAAACTAGCTAATAATAAAGGTTATTTAATTTTCTTAGATAGTAAGATGAACGGCTAACACATTCTGCACACCCGTTAAATATTTTAAGTTAGTAATTTAGTAATTATAGAGACAAAGATATGAGGGCTAAAATATATATTTTTTTATTTTTTTATGCATATTTTATAATTTTACAGCTTTTATTTAAAAAAAAAAATCATTCTTCTTTTCTTGATATTTTAATTTTCATTCCTCAAAATTTCAATATTTTATCAGGCTTTTTAAAAATAATTTTTATCATTGTGCCAACATCATATCATATTTATATTAACATATTTTTATTCATATTACTGTATTCATATTCGTATATAATCAGTGGCGGAGCCACACTTGTGTGAGGGGTACAATTGATCCCCCTCAATTTTTTTTTATAATTATTATGTATATATATAGATATTTGTATATTAAATTTTATGGAATTTTTTATTATTGAGTCCCCTCGCTAAAATTAAAATTAATACTATTGAGGGTCAAAATATTAAATTTTTTATCATATTTAAGTATTATATTTTGATCGACCCCCTTCAATAAAATTTCTAACTCCGCCACTTGATATAATAGATTAACGATTAACCATGCCAAAGATGGTCCTGTTTGTCTGCAGTCAACCGGGCAGCTTCAACAAATGGTTCCCAATGCACGTGCTAAAAACTCATCCGCACGTGACCCCCAGCTAAGCCCCAGCCCAATTCAATTCCTTCTCCTTCCAGGAACCATACGAATTATTATCTATTCATGAATTTAAATTATTTTAGTATTTCTTTAAATATTCATAGTTCCCAGATTCATATCTCGTTACTTTGTTATTCTAAAGTGGATAGCATCATCATAAACCCAAAGAAAAAAAAATATCTCGTTACTTTGTTTAATTAGATTAATTAATAACTAATTGGATTCATTATGTAATTAATTAACCATAATATAAACGCGGTTATCAAAATAAATAATAGTTAGGAAATAAAAGAGTAATTTAACAGAAGTCAGAATTTGTATGCTGATGAACGTTCATAAGGGAACATCATCCTAGTTAACACCTTGTCCATTTGATGAGTTTTAATTGGATCTGATTTGATTAATCAATATCAATAATTATTTATTAAATAAATCATATCAAATATTATGTGAGAAATTGAGTTACACCACTAAATATTTATGATTACTAACTATTTTACATATTTCGGTTTCAATAAAATCATTACTCAACAACTTTTAATCACAAATATTAACCAATATATTCTGTTTTTGTTTAATTAGCACCTGAACATAATTTGTATAGTGTATATTATAATTTATAAATATAAACACAACGATACAAAATTTTTAAGATTTCCCGCTTAACAAATATTCAATATAAATACTTGATACAACAAGATTCTACATAATGCTAATTTTAAAAATATTCGTTACGTCTTAGTTGTATATTACTATGATGGAATTATTTCAATATCGAAGAAACCAATGGTTGAAAATATTTCCTGATTTATTCAATAAAATGCTTGTTTCTTATGGGGTGGGGTTAATTAAGATATCTTATCCACATCCATGACACTTTGATACTCCATTAAAATTGATTAAAGTCGTAAAGATAGAGTATAACATATGCATATTTATTCATATGCTAATATAATTTAATCAACTTTAATTAAAAGTTTCCAATTTAAAAATGCCTCGAGAAAAGGGCCGTCAGCCCCAATATCCTGTAGAATAAAACTGATATTTTTAATTTATTTTTTGAATAAAATATGAAAATAATAAAATTGATAAAAGTTGGGAATTCGTGTGTTGGCTTTTGGTGGATCCCATAAATTAAATGCCCCCAACATGTCTTGTTGATGTCACGGGACATGCCATCTTTCAAGATCGTCCAACTTTACATTGACATTTTTCTGATCATATTCTTCTACTTTAATTCCCCTTTTCATCATGCGCAATATTTTATTTTCTACGTAAAAAGTAAAAAATAAAAATTGCAAATATATTAGTGTGTTAACAAATGGAGTTCGGCTCAGGTTTAACTCACATTTTGACCTTCTTTTAGAATTCGAAGTTCAATTCAAATCGATGTTCAAGTTTTATTCTTTGATTTGATTTATTAGTAAATTATAATAAATAGAGTGATTTGAACTTGATATTTACAGATTACAACGTGTAATATCGTAATAGAGATTAGGGGTATTGTTTATATATATTTGAAGAATGATTAGTATAGTTTATAATATTTTTATTTTGAATTTTTTACTTGAGAAGTATCAGATATAATATATGACACAAAACAATATAATAAAATGATATTTTTAAAAATATCAGTTAATTATAAACTAAAACATTAAACTCATGAAGCTCTAAAATGATGACATTATTAATAGGATATTCTAGAATTTGGGTTTCTAAATACACGACTTACATAGGTAACATAATCACTATTTGTAATGTTATTGGGATGTAATATTTTCTCGTTTTAAAGAAGTCTCGAGTCTTAGCTAATCAAAAGTGGGATTATGGTGAATAGCACTTCAATAATTACAACTTTTAAGGAGACATAATCTTTTTAAGCGATCGGGTTTTTTAAAATCTATTGACTTTTAAGGTAAAGTGGTAAAAAAGGAAAGCCACTTTGATTAAATTGTACACTACCCTAATTAGTACTTTAATCATGGATTGTGGTAGGCAAAAGATATTACCACTTTCTTTTCCTTTTTTACAAGCAACCCATTATATGTGTATAATTTGGATATAACATGTTTAAGTAAGTAAAGAAAAAACATAAATTCAAGTCACTTTTTTTATTAGTAATTAATCGTTCAATATATATAATGCAATGCTACTAGTCAGCCTACTCACATTTTTTAAAAAAAATCTTCTCATATATAGGAATTTTTTCTTCGTAACTTGGGTTATATCTTGGCGATATATTTATAGTTACCCATATATTAGACAAACATATATAACTCTAATTTCATAGATAGAAGAGTCACCCAAACCCCTTTACTTATGTGTAGTTCCGATGAATGTGACTAATTGAACTACTGAAAAAAATCATTAATTCATAACGTAATTTTTAATAATCGAGAACCACATATTTACGAATGAGATACGCTTTTTGAGCAAGTGATCGACATAAACAAAATAAAAATTTTATCCAAACGAGTATATGAATATATATTATTGTACAAGTTGTGTCAAGTAGTATGATTCTTTGTAAAAATCTGGTAATTTTAAGGATGTCCTATCGGGGGATAGCCAGAGTGTAAAGAAAGGCTAGTAACTAGTTGATCATAATATCATATAGCGGATATGCCCTAAAGATAAAAGAGATACGAGTCTTCTTTTTTCCATTGAGGTTGGCCATAATTATTGAGCCCACTTCCCATTTGTCATTTCTCACAACCAATCAAGCTACATCCACAATCAACATATCACATCGATTGGCTTCTATTTCTTTATTTCTTTACAGGAAATTTTCATCGAAATTTAAAAATTCGTTGAAAAATTAAGCTCAATTTATTTTCACTCAACCAACTTTAGCTTATTTTAGGTGAAAATAATCAAAAGTCACCATAAAGTGATACAACTTAATTATTTGATGTTGGTTAGTTTAATAAGAGGTCTCAAGCTTTAATTCTGAAAAATGAAGTTATTATTTGTAGGGAGAGTTCTACGCATTAAGTGGTCCATTTTACCTCGACATTTATTTAAATCGTATACATATTTTTTTTCCAAATTTTAACTTTTTTTTTCTTTTTTAAACTCCCATCACTTTTCACTATTCAAACTTATCCCAATTTAAATTTCTAGTTTTATTACTTCTCATTTTACAAGAAGATTTGCAAGCATCTATAGAATATTTACTTTCTTGATTGAAATGAAATTAAATAGATGAGTAATGAGATGAGTTATGAGATATGATGATGAATTCATCATTCCAAGGCGATATGGAATGAATAACATTATCTATCCAATATAATCTCGAGTTGTGTCATAAATCTCAAACTTACAAAAATATTAGTAGATATAAATTTAATTATCATTAATCTACTCATGCTTAATCACACGAAGTAAACATGTAAATGTACTTGTATTCGTGATGATGCATTAGGAACAAGCTTTGTCGAAGTGGATACGAACACAAAGATGTCATTAATCTTCAGTTATGGTCAAAACTGGATTGTGACTTGAGACAGCATCTAACGTTATTTTATAGTATTATTGAAGAATATATACAATATCCAAGGTTAAAAGCCAAAGGTAAGAAGCATCATGGATATCCTTTACAGAGGAATGTTCTCTCTTTTGCATTTAGCAATCTAGGCCAGAAACATCAACAATGGTGTCGAATCGTTGGGGAATCCCATTTCTATTTCATTCATTCATGAATAAATCATTGAAAAATACAATATCATGCCAAGAACAATAAATTGAAATGCTGACATCCTGATATGTATAATCTAAGAATGTACAACACAGGACGTGTAAGTACCTAATCAGAGCACATAGAACGTTCCTGCCTCGAAAACTCCATCCTTGATGTGAGGGAACGGTGAGAAGACGGAAACGAGATGATATGAACCTTCTTTAGTATGACCCTCGACTTTGGCAATAACAGAAAAAGGATGGAAATTATGGTGGACTCCCAAGTTGTCGACTTATTCGACAACATATTGATTTTGTGGTTCAAGGAGATTTTGGGTGGTAATCCTCGGTACAAAACTTTGCGGCATGGAATATCACTCCTGACAATTCCAGAGAGACAACGATGTTAGCCTTCATGCATAATTATGGAAGACTGATTCCTCAGTTAACTATTAGTTCAATTGGGAACTCAAGAAACATTAAGAAGAGAGTATCTACTGTTTGCGAATGCTATGATTGACAAATAATAAAAGATAAATGAAAGAGAATTATAGAGGGCACAACTCACAGATTACGAGCAATTTGCGTGTTTCGGCAGTTGAATGCTTTATAGGCAACACTTCTTTGATAAGAATTTTCCAAATGAATTACAAACATGCAAATGTCACCAATATCGTATTAAAAAATGACAATTAAGATAAAAGAAAATGAATCGGTTGCAGGCGAAGCAGGGACCCTACCTGAATGAAGAAATAGACGAAATGCAAAGCAAAACAAACCAAAAACCCGAAAATTTCTAGTTTAGCCACCAACAGCAACCAGATATTTCCTTTTGCTAACAGGTTCTTCTTGCAACACAACCACATCTCTCACTTTTTCCAGCAGCCCCTCAAGACAATTCACACCAAAACTAAAATAATCCAGCTGTTTTTTGTACCTTTGCTGATAAATAGCCTCAAAACAATCGAAAAAAACCCTACACGAATAAATCACTAAAATTTCTTGGAGGTCATACTTAAATTTGTCAAGATTTCGGTCAATAACTGAAGAACGTTCATCCATCACCAAAATAGATTTCTCTCCTCCCTCCCCATCATCTGAGAACTCCTCTGAAGACCCTTTTTCTTTCTTATCCCTCCTTGCCAAAATTACTGGAGTACCCCCAATTGGTGAAGATTTCGAGTTATGTAAACAGATGAACTTCTTTTGACCTTTACCGTCAATAGAAATCGCATCAGCCATCTTTTTCAGGAGATGTACAAGCTTAAGTGCCCCGTATTCGGAAACATACAGAGGCCTCCCGTATAACTTTTGGTATTCAGCCGGAAGACGAATTAGAGCCAAACTACCACCCAACAATTCAAGCAATTTTACCAATTGGCCCTTCAAACCATTTACATCTCCGGGCTGCACCCATGTCTCAGAAGCAGCTGTAGCAGCAGCAGTAAGATCACCCTCTTTTAAACTGGATGAAGGGTATAACCGGGAATTCACATTATTTTGCTCAGAATTTCTTATATTGCAACAGTTTCTTGATACCCCTCTATACACTATTGATTCTTCTTCATCTTGGACATCCACGTTCCTAATTTGCTCAGGTTCTCTTTTAGTGGGACAAACTCTAGGAGGAATATATAGTTGCTTAGGTGGTGGCACAAACCCTTCCCCACGTGACACACTAGACCAATCCCATACAAAGTGGCCCGCATTACTTAAAGCAGAAGAAACCCCAACACCGGAAGGAATAACAAGAATTATGGTATATCCCCTCTGACCAAGAATATGTAGAGCAGGGGCAAAATCTACATCTCCTGAAATTAACATTATGGAAGAAGGTGGAGGATTATCTAGAGCGAATAGAAACATGTCTACTAGAATTGCCTTGTCGGCTGCATCTTTTCGCCCATTTGGGACATCTATGAGTTTCACACCTGTTCTCTGGCAACCCTCCCTTAGTCTTCTTGGGAAGGCATTGAAATCTCCATATGCTGAAAAGACTGTTACCGCCCCGTCAATTACGGGGTGGACTCTTAAGGCTTTTCTAATGTTGCCACCTACATCTTCGGGGCGAACATCGCTCGGGACAGGACAGTTTTCAATGTCCCAAAGAATAGCAACGGGCCCCTGAGGAGTTTGAGTTCCGTGAAAAAGAGGTTTTGTTTTTGAAATTTCTGTTTGTTTTAAACAGTGTTTTGAGGATTTTGATGTGAGAGAAAATGCCGATCCCTTTGAAAGAGACATTTCTCTTTTGTTGAAGACTTCCTGATATTAGAGAAGGAAATATGTGAAAATTCCGCATGGACAAATTCAGGCACATATTCTGAAAATGAAGACAATGAATATTTGCAGTCTACAAAGGGAATTAGAGTTCAGCCCAAATTTAAAGTTTCCAAACTAAGTATCTTTCTAAAATATTTCAATAAATAGGAACTTTTATATACAAAGTTTAGGTATTAATCTTTATCAAGCTTACAGATGATATCGAATCCAATTAGCCCCACAACTAGGTTCATGAAGAGTTTGGAATGTTCTACTTTTGTGCAGCAAAATGGAGACAGAAGCCTTTTCTACTATCCCCTACACTAAGCAAAAACCATTAACTTGCATATTCCAAATGTGGAAATTGTGATAATTATTTCTCATCAAATTGTACATTACTCTAAAAGTCTAACAAGGATAGCTAAAGATTAACAATCCAATCCACAAAAGTTGAAAGAATAGCAAATTAGCTCTCACAGATTGATGGAGGTGGCATAATCAATCATGGCAGATCATAAACAAATAAATGCAGAAAATGAGATTGAATGTCAACAAATAATACTGCTGGCACCTGGGATACTTCTGTATTGAGTTCAAACGTCAAACATAATCATAGAAAGGAAAATAAATCAGGAAATGCACAAAATATGCTGCCAGTATCCTTAAATCTAGAAAAATCAAAAGATCAACAAAAGTGCAGAGGAATTAAAATAAAAATCGATCAATCAAACAGCGGCAAGAAGAATCAATCTATTACCAATGGAAAACCAATCAAAGATTCATTCATTATTCACAAAACCTGTCTCAATTCAGAAAACCATCATAGATTTCTGCATCTGTAAGAAAAATTAACTTGCCTGGAGACGAGATTCACTCTACTTAGGTTAGCGAAGCTGAAGAGCATATACCAAAAATCAAATCGTGGATACAGCTCGTACAGTTTTTGCCTTTTTGGTGAAATCAAAGGTTTGATTTGATTGAGTCGATTAGAAAAAAATTGATGAGAATTAATGGGTTTTTGTTTTTTATTTCCTTAATCAATATGGATGATGGCGGAATGGAAGAAAAGGGCGAAACTTGCAGGAATTGAAAATGGAAGACAACGTGAACCGACATTTGGTACTTGGAATCACTTTTATTATTTTTATATATATGTCGGTAATATA
>JBBMKE010000011.1:15065610-15077803 GCA_037834125.1 Lippia alba | reverse complement strand
TAAGTCTTCTTGGGAAGGAATTGAAATCTCCATATGCAGAAAACATTGTCACAGCTCCATTAATAATGGGATGGACAAGCAATGCCATTCTGATATTGCCTGCTATATCTTCAGGGCGAATGTCGCTTGGTATAGGGCAGTTTTCAATGTCCCAAAGAATTGCAACAGGACCGTGTAAAGAATTTGCAGTTGTGTTTGCAGTTGATGTTTGATTTGAGGACTGTTCTGAGTGTTCTGATGGTAATGGAACCATAGATGTGCTTGTGCTTGACATTGCTTCTTGCGTTAAATGTTTTGATGACTTCTAGCTTCCTAATGTTGGAAGAAAGTGATAAGCAAGATTAATGAAATAAATTCAAAATTGATAAAAGGAAGAAAGAAATGTAGGAGATTGATTGCAGCGACTATAAAATCGTATACAAGGTGATGCAGATGATCTAATGGTAATGTAAACAAGGCACAATTCAACTTGGAGAATGAAATCATTTAACCAGGTATTCCCACGAATACGTATTTTGTATAAGATGACATTTCTAACTTCCCTCACATGTATTCTAATTATTTTTGTCCATTGACATTTCCACATTAGAGAAATTCTAAAATGAAAAGCAATTCGGCATATGAGACATTCTTATACATAGGAGTTCCACAGATAGTTAAACCAGATATAAATGCCTCTAATATTTGCCAAAGAATCATGATCTTCTTAATTGGTAAATTCGACACCACCAATAGGGCACCTCGGGATCCATACTGCTGCTCTTTTGGTGTGAAAAATACACTTTCCCAAATATAATTGAGAATCCAGTTCCAAAACTAAAGAGCATATCAAAGAACTCAAAGCCGCATCTCCTAAACTTTGACAAAAAGGAGAGAATGATTATGATATATGACGTTCAAATGGAAACCTTGAACTAGAACGGAACAAGAATTATCTTTTTCCATGACATCAGTTTGCATCTTCTCCACAACTCACCATAATTCTATTCAAAAAGCAAATCCACGAAAACTAATAAACAAGTATCAACAAATAACACGGATTTTCCGAATAGACTACCGAAACGATCAATAAGGCTAATAAAGCTTAACAATTAAAGAAAAATCCATAGAAAAATTAAAGGATCCAACTTTTCAACTAGAAAACATCTCAATCGAAAAAACCCACCGCGAATTTCTGCCCACATCAACGAATTCCAAGAGAACGAAGACTAACCTGGAGCTGCAGAACTCCTACAGAGTTGGTAAGGGCTGTAAATATTATAGCCAAAAAGAAAAGGAAAAGAAACTCTACTAAATATTGCTCTAGGTAGTCTTGATTAAACTGTAGTCATGGTGCGATTAATTCGGGTTCAGAAACAATTACAGTAATGGGGTTTTTACAATATGGGTGGTTATGAAAAGGAGAGAACAGAGGGTTTTGCAGAACTTTGAAGAGGAACACTAAAATTGAAGCAAGGTTGAATGATGACTGATGGTTATCTTGCACGATGCTTACCATGGGAGGGAATTTAGTCCCATGGACGCCCAAGTCTTTAAATAAAAAAGAAAAAGAAATAAACAAAAATAAAAACTGTGAAGATATGAATAAAAATAATAAATAAAAATAAAAAGAAAATAAAGAAGAAAATAAAAGAAAAAAATAATATCAATTTAGTACTAGATTGCACTAGTGTTGGATTTTAAATTAATTATATTTAATATTTATTTTATTAGATGTAATTGAGAAAAGAGTTATATACCCAATTCTTTTAAAATTAGGGGTTATAAAACGAAAAAAAGATTTACAAAGGTTATTTAATGAACTCTCCACTTACTGGTTACTGCCGAGTGAAGTACTTGACCTCCTGTACTGATGATTAATTAAACAAGGATAAATATATCTATTTTCTTTGGGCTCATCAGATTTATGGATTTGTATCCTAATTTCATTTGGAAATGTCTTTTTTGAAATGTTTTTGACTGAAATCACTTCAATCTCATCCATATAGGGGTTAGATCCAAGTGATTTTCCTGAGAAGAATGACTCATATTTAAATTTTAATATGGGGTGTATATTGGGGAAAAATAAATGGTTTTTTTTCGAAGCGAGACGTGCAACAATTGAACAACAAATTTATTTTTATAATCTATAAGAGACTTTTGGCCGATAATTATAAATATTGATTTGACTAGTAAATTTTATATTAATTACAAGATAACTTTTTTCCCAAGTTGGAGTGATTATTCTAAAAACTTACTTGACCCTAGTTCATTTTAAGCGTTTTGTATAATTTTGTAGGCTTTCTTTCTTTGAAAAACTGGAGGGTCATGGACCGATGATCTAGGAACGGCTTGTAAACAATCTAGCTATGTTAATAGGATATGCAATGTCACAGACACAGTTGGGTTGTTTGCAAATTTTTCTATTTTAAAAAGATAAAATTAGAACTCACAATTGTATAAAGTTGGAAATGACATTAATTAGGCCAAATAAAAAAAAGATACATTGAAAAATATTTAAGATAACGTTATCAAAATTTATCCATACATATTCAACGTAAACTATTTGAACAGCATTCGCGAATTAATCCTAGGCACTCTCGGGCGCTTTTGCGAATTAATCTTGGCGGTTGCGCCAACATGGATAATGGTGTTACTTTTGATCAGGATCGACGCTGCGTAAAGAAAAGTTAATGTAAACATGGTTTTCAAAATTGTTGAGTATTTTCTGGAAATGAAGGATGAACAGAAAAATCGAACGTCAGATTTGCACTTGTTGTAAGAATCAGACTTGTTGCAAGATTTTGGTTGGCATGGATTTTGGATGAATTTTTGCACGAATTTTTGTATACAGCTGTCTTTTTCCATAAGAAAGATAGACGTAAAATTTCATCGATTTCGCACGAGTGGTTTAGGAGATATGCGTGAATGATGGGTGTTTGGTGCGCTCGCTTACGGGAGCTGCCGGGGCAGTCTTGGAGCCATGGGCGCGAGTCTCGGGCAGTGCCGCACGCAGGCCCATTTGGAATGTGCTAATCAAATGGACAGACGCTGCTGGGTGATGGAGCACATTGGCTGCGCCCATGTGCTAGGAGAGGGCGCAATTTGCTTTGGAGTTGCCGGGTGTTTTAAGCGCGCCTAGGCACGTTCGGACTTATTGCTGGGCGATGGCGGGATGGATGTGCAATTGTGCTAGGCGTAGGCGACAATGATTGGGGCGCTGCCGAGCAGTTCTTGGCTAGACTAGGCGGTCGTGGATGATTGCGGATTTTACCGCAAGGTGTGCTAGGCGGGTGCGGCATTTCCTTAGGCGCTGCAGAGAGCTTCTAGGTGCGCCTAGGCGGACTTTCTTGCACTTTGTGCATTTATTGGGTTTTTCATGTGCTTGGACTAGTTTGCCTTTTCCGGCTTTTTTGAACTTATCATGCCTGCGTGCGTTTTATTTGCCAGTTGTGGCTTTGCTTTCTTTTGACTTTACCATCCATGTGTGTGCGTCGTTTGGGTTGTTTAGTCTGCTTAAAATGTTTTTCATTAACTTTCTTTTGTAGACTTTGATTGGCTTTTTGATATATATGAGGACGACGCTTCAGTAAAAACCCGACGAGTCTGTTTTTGACTCGGTTTCAATTAAAAAAAAATATTTGAACAGCATTTATGAAATCTCATTGAAAAATTTGTATAATTAGTTCAAATGTCCCGAATAATAGTCTGTTACAGATACAGAGACAAGGTGTGGGAAACCAAGTTCAGTTAGCAAATAAGATAATTGCTGGGAAAACCATGTAAAATAATGAAAATGCAAGATAAATTTCATGTTTCAAAAATTAGCGTAAAAAATTATGTGTATTATAAAATAAATATAAAAAATTTTCACGCTTTGTTTGACCACACCTGTTGCAAAAATTAGATAACAAGTATTTATAAATAAAAAATTTTAAAAAAATATAATAGAATGTAAAAGAAAATATTGAAAATAATATATAAAAGAAATAAATAAAAAATATAAATACTCTAAAAATTCTTATCGGGAAGCATGAAAGGAAAGACGTAAATTAAAATTTGATAGAAAAATCCATTAAAGAGAAATTAATGGATAAAAATTTACATATTAAAATAAATAATTTTAAAACCTATTTGAGAAATTATGTGAACACTTGGGCAAAATTGAAATCATAAAAAGTAAGAAATCATGCATATAAATACAAAATAGTACATTTCTAAAGAAAATTCATAGAACCCGAGAATATAATGCAATTACCGGGCATAAGGTATTTTGTGCAAAATTAAGAAAAGTAGAAAACATGAAATTTTCTATGAGATTTTATATAACATATGGTTTTTTATGCTCATTTCTAACAGAAGGGAGTTTGGTGCATACAAGTTGAACAAATTTTGGGATACAAGCAACAGTTCCTGTAAGCAGGTCAGAAGCAATAGAGGTCACCTTGTCTACAGACCCTACACTACACCAGCATATGCAAAGAATACAAAGTGAGTTCAAACATTACACAGCTATCTATTCTTTCCACAAAACACCCATCTTACCTATCCAAAAGCTCTATCTAAGAAGCAAGAAGCCTTTCAATGGCAGCCACATAGAAGTCCTTAGGCATGGTGCCAACAACATTATCACGTTTCTCACCTTTTTTAAACAGCAACACGACAGGCACTGCCTTAATGTCGTAGGCTTCGGCAACTTGTGACTCCTCGTCAGCATTAAGCACAAAGCATTTTAATCTTCCAGAATACTCAATTGCTATTTCATCGATTACTCTATGAACCATTCTGCACGGTCCACACCAGCTCGCATAAAATTCGACAAGCACGGGAGTATCGCTGCCTAAAATAAGCTCGTCCCATGACTTGCTTGAAACCTCTGCAGCTGCAAATGTAAGAGAAAAAGAGTAAGTATCTAGAAGAAATTATATCTCATCAACCCAAGAACGAACTCATTGAAAAGTTGAATAGACAAAGGATAGAGAAAAGATAAGAAATGGCCACTGTAAATCCATGTGTATCAGACAGCGAAAAGAGTAACCGCTTTTCAAGACCATATATTTAGGTTTGAGATACTCCACCAATTATTGCTATAAATTCTAGCCAATTTGTGCCAAAAACATTCATTACTATGTCAGCAGTATCAGAGCATGCATGCTATCATACTTCATCTCAGTTACGACATGTTCCAAAGAAATCAGTTAAGCATGTAAATGAGACCCTTCACAAGTATATGCAACAGCTTGTCGAAAACTTCATTACCAGCATCTAAACTTGTTTGGTTTAACAGTTCAGCCAAGATTCAAGAATCCATGATTATTCAATCAAAGTCCAAATCACTAAACATCTCATTTCTTACTTTCCATATTTGAGCAGAACATCATTCAAGTCTCAAAGTAACAATATTGAAAACCAAATATAGTTTAGAAATTGGAGTCTAAACTGGGCATAACGCAACAGCAGAACCTCTTCCTGGTGATGTCCAACGCATATAATTCAAAATTTACGGAAAGAAGTGTGCAAGTGCAACAATGCAAGTTACTTCATGAGAACCGCCATAGCTGACACAACTAACCTATGGAATCAGAAATATTACAGGAGACATGCAGACAACTTGAGCAGTCGTATTCATCTGGAAATCAACTCTGCATTTAGATGATCATACACCCAAACACACTAACTCTTAACCAAAATACCTACACTATAGCAAATTGATTTTTCTTATGCATTTCTTGATACAAGAATGTCACTATTATCCTAATGAAATCAATTTCTACAGGAGTCAAATCACTCTGACTCAGCATTACAATAAGATTACATAATATTAAAGCCAATCTTTAAACATTACAATGAATATGGCAGCAGCCACACAATCTTAGGTTAAGTCATAACACAAAAGATTAAAATTAAGTCTTAAAAACTGCTAAACACACTTAATTAATAAAGTTTCATAATAACCCCCAATTCCTCAGTTAGCCGCAAAAGAAAGAAGAACATATGCAACAATAAACCCCATTCCTAGTCACAACACTAATCACCCGACCCCTGCCTACAATCATGAAATAGTCACCAGATCGCGAACCAGAGCAAGCATCACTTCCATTATTCATCCGAAAATCCAAGCAGAAACAAAAAGGACCGCAATCCAATCAAAGATAGGCAACAATTTCATAGATTTTTAGTTCACTTACTTTTGGGATCAGCAAGGCAGGACACGCGAAAGGATTTGGGGGCGTTTAATCTGCTCCGGGACCGAAATGAAACCCCAAACCGGTGGCTCTGCTGCGGCTGACTCACTGAGTTAAACGAAACCGCTCCACATCGCAGTTGCGGCGGCGAGAGCGTAAAGAGGGCGGCGGTAGAGCAACAAGAAGCCGCCATTTCTTACGCCAGGAAATGAAACCCAAAACCACTTCAATTTTGAAAAAATCTTGAAGATTTAGAGGTCAATCTCTGTGTAAGTTAATGCGTGTAGGTATAAAGAAACAAACAATATGTACGTGTATTTATATATATGTGCATATAGATTTTTTTTGGTGTCGCCGCGTGCGAATTTGAAATTTGCAGAAAAGAAACGATGGTCGATGTTGGAGTAAGAGATATTTAATTTTGTTTTTCTTTCTTTTCTTTTTTTTTTTTTTTTGCCTACGCCACAAAAAGACTATAATATGACACGTGCGTTTTCGATTTTCCGGTACATGGCCAAGTGGGAATGGCGTCGGCGACTGATAACCTGATGGGCCACAAATTTCATTACATGGCCTTGTGGGGATGGCGACTGATAGAGACTGATGGGCCACAAATTTCGTTACATGGCCATGACAATTCTAATACAAATATTTATTTAGTTTTTACGTATCTCTCTCAATTTAATTTTTTTTATAGGGACAATTATTAAAAAGGACCAATTATACTTAAAAGTTATCCTAAACTCTTTTGTTCGAAAATTTTATGTTTTATATCATCAATATACAATATATTTTTCTTAAACCGCCAATCACCTAAAAAGACTGTATTGTCCTCAAGATTTATGATAAAAACACCCTAGCTTGTCAGTCCGATTTCATCACCGACTCAATAAGGCTCTACCCTGCCTCTACCTTGCCGTCGCGACCTTCTTCATCGTTGTCGTTGCCGCCTTGAGTTGCATTGTCTCAATCCCACTCCTATAGATAACTTATAGTAGATCATTTATGTGTGATTTAGCTCTCACTGATCTGTGCAGAGATGCTCTCATTTTTCGACTAGAACAAATTCAGATAGACCAACAAAATGGGGCATCTATGCATAGATCCGTGAGAGTTAAAACTTAAAAGAATCTATGCACAGATGCGCCCGACATCTTATTGACTATTTTATTTTAAAGGCTTTATGCTTAAAATTGATTATTATTTTATTTTTAGATCCCCAATTGATTATTATTGGTGAATGATTTTGGGTTGTCTTAGCTAGCTAATATTGTTGGAGAACTTTATTGAGTTTTGGTTTACGATAGGTTTGATATGATGAATGTTGGGGGTGGTTCATGATGTTCAATAATTAAAATGTCGTAGAGGTTTTTATCTTGAACTGGAGATATTCCATTTCAAGAAATGCAATGTCAGAAGTGCTCGCAACTTGTTCGATTAAATGCCTAAGAAGAATGTAGTCATGTGACACGCCGTTTTTGGGCAAGCCAGGTATGACGTCATGAGAAAATTTAATTCAATAATTATGTGATTTTGTGACGTCGCATGTTCTACTTGTCAATATGAATTTAAATTGATTATGTGCGCATTAGAATTTGTTTTTTAATTGTATTTGGACTCAATTGTCCACTATGCGATGCCCCGTGTTTTCGTCGTACAGGTACGCACGCCACACGTGTGCGTTCTTGAGAGTTAGAGTCGAAATGCATGCTTATATCAACTATGTCATTATGTGTTACACTTGATTTTACTTATTTAATTTAATTTCATTCATATCATATAATTCATTTCATAACATTTAGTATATAGTTTCATTTTATAAACATTCATACTTTCATAATCTATACTATTAATATATACATACAAATATTTCATAAAATCCATACATTTCATTTCTCATATTTCATACATAAACATATTTCATTCATTTCATACATTACATTACATACTATATATACATAATCTTATATCTTATATATAAGATATATCTATATATATATATATATATATACACACACTTAAACTATAAGAGAATTCAAATTCTCTCTTTATATATATACATATACTTATACAAATATTCTCCCAACAACTATTATACATATATAACTCACACCATACCTCACTCACCAACTCTCGCATTTCACACTCCATCACCTTCATTCTCATCTCTCCATTCCATTGCAAGAACAAGAAAAACCATTTCCATCTCCATCTCCATCTCTTCATCACCAAGAATTGCACCAAGGTTGGAAAATAAGGGAAATTTAGCTTCAAGCATCAAGAACTTCATCACCATCATCTCCATCATGTCATTCTTCCATTTTTATTCATCTTAAGGTTAGAGTTCAAATTTAACAAATGAATAGTGTTGGAACTTTGATTCATGATTTGATGCATGCTTTGATAATTATATATGATCTTATGTGATAATAAATGCATGAATAAGTTGGTTGTTGGAGAATTTAATTTATATGTGCATATATGGATTGATGATTGAATTTATTAAGTGGATTTGGTGATTTTGGTGGTTTATACATGTTTAGATGGATATATTTGATGCATAAGTGTTATTATGTTGTGGAGATGATTTGTGCATGATTTGGAGTTGTGTGGTATGGTTTTGTGGCATTTCTCCATGCATATGCAGGGTTCCCCTGTTGTAGAGCAGAGGATCCCGGCCGGGACCCCATTTACACTAAAATCAATCCCTACCGGGATCCTACGTTACATAAAGAGGGTTGACCTTCTACTAGGGTGTCCAGGCCTGGTCTGTTTTGAGTCCCGACCGGGACGCTAGTGCAGATTCACTTCAGGACGTTTGTTCCGATCGGGACCTGAATCCTTTGAAAATCAGTCCTGGCCGGATGGCTCTCCAGAACTAAATCTGGAGCCTTATCTCGGCCGGGACACTTTTTAAGCTAAAATCAGTCTCGGCCAAGACCAAAACCTGGGAGCAATAATGTTATAATTTGTCTCCCTTCGATCCGATGCATGTTTAAATGGTCCGTTGGACATTGAATGATTACATTCATATTTTAAATAATTATTAGCATCATTTCTGTGACGCCCAAACGTAGGCCATCCACATCCCCCACACCTAAACCCAAATTTACATATGAAATGAAAGTCCATACATGAACTTAAGTCTAAGCGAACGGGGACTCACACACGCACATTAGCTAAGCGAGGCTAAACGTTACAGAGCACGCAAAATAAAGAAATGGAGTGCAGAAGCAATACCAAGATCAACACATATAAATCCAAAGTGCAAATCTCGACATGAGCACAAGTATACGATGCCCACGGGGCCAAATCAACAATACGATAATATCTCAAATACAAACCATAAACAGAGTATATAAGTCTCTCAAGTCAAAAGTAAGCGTGAATGCGACTCGATCTAGACAAGCTAGCACGACACGATGATGCACATCCCCGCCTAGTAACGAGCAACCTGCACTAAGGTGGGAAAGAAAAGGGGTCAGTCTAATGGCTCAACTGAGTGAAGGGGACTAACGCACACCAACACTATAAATATGTATAGACCAAAGTAAATAAATTCAAATGAGGTCGATCATGAACCGAACTAGGGTTTTACAAGCTAAAACGATTTCCAAAGGTTACATATAATACAAAAGAACCATCTCAATTCATAACCACCGATATAAAAGAAACGCGTCCGGTGAGTACGGACCTCCACCAACTTCTAATAAATTCAAATATAGAATTCACAAACTCTAATCCAACCTCACACCATTGGTGATCGGGAATCAAACCTTTTCTACCCGAATAGATTCAAATACATGTGGGGTAGCTAATCCACGCCACACCTTCCCCAGTTATTCATCGAGGACTCAAAACAACGGATTCAAACACATACCAAATTCCCATATTTTAGAGCCAACCTTGCTAGATTCAAAGGAAATGAACAAAGGGATTCAAAACCAAAGTTTACATATACTCATACATATACCATTTTTCCGAAACTCAAGGGGGATCCACAAGATCATCAGCATATCATAAACATTCATATTTAACTATATATATAATATAGTCACATGAGGGCAAGCAAACGTCATGTTAAGGTCATAGGATTCATAACTATAAAACCTAAATCCTCACCTTGTAGCAAAAGGAACAAAATCGAAACAAGAGGAAGCGGACAACTCCTAACCTTGGGCTTGTCAACATCTGGAGTACGCTCTGAAACAAAGAGGATGCAAAAACCAAGACTTAGACTCAACATGATACCAATTACGATGCACGGTATGCCAAATAAGCATGAGATGAATGTATATGAATGCAATTATTATCACTTAGGTTCAAAGATTCAAATAAACGATTCAAATAAATTCATATCATAAACTTCAATTACACACATAATATACAAGTATTCAAAGCTTGAGAAGTCATAAACAAAGCAAAGGAACGAACAAAAGAAACAAAGAACGAAGAAAGAAAATGCATGCGAAACAAGGAGGTAACGAGCGTTACCCCCAAGCAAGCACAAAGCAGGTAACGCCCGTTAACTGGTACAGGTGCATTCCTGCCTCAGTTAAAGGCCGTGACCCCTGCCAATGATTACAGAGAGGAACGCCCATTACTCGATATAGGGGCTCAGACAAAGGAGGTAACGGGCGTTACCTCCAAACATATATAAAGGCTATGCACGGGGCCGTTACCTCATCGCTGGGCTGAATTTTGGGTGATTCAGCCCTGTTCCTCGCTGCACAACCCAACACCACAACACAATGCCAAAGGCAGCACACAAGGACAAGTAAAGGTAATAAAACTCATTATATAACACCTCCTAAACTTATGAAATTAAATTCTAAGCTCCAAAGTCCAAAATTGAGCAAACCCAAATGAATGAGTTTCAAATTCAAATGCAATAAATGCCATGAATGCAATCACCCACCAATTCCATACAGTAAATGCAACATATTGATCACATTGAGCATATAAGAAGCCACAATTTATGACAATCAATTCAAGAATCAATTTTCCCCAAATTTGGTTCAAAACCCTAACAAACAAAGAAAAAACAATCGGTAGAAAGTTAGAGGAGATCACAAGGATTCCGGAACTTCGGATCGAAAAATGATAAAGAAACAAGATGGGAAAGATCATGGGAAGCTTGGGGAAACTTAGAACTCTTCCTTCTTCTCTATCTCTTATCGTTTTGAAGTGTTAGGTGAAATGAAGGAGAAACATGGGTTCAAGAATATAAGGCTTTGGATCCGGTTTGGTTCACTTAGTTCGATTCGGTTCAAGGCTTTTCGGTTAAATATCTCGGTTCAAGGTTTAATGGTTTAATCCCAAAATCCTCATAATCTTCCAAAATACGATTTTAAATTAAAATGCACAATTAAGCCATATAATTTGCATAATTCTATCCTAAGCACAGATAAAAATTAAATCACATAATTTACCTAACCGAATTGTGGAATGGGGTATCACAATTTCCACGCATAAATTCATATTGTACGCATGTCGAGCGTCAATTTCTTGGTTCATTTGTCTAAGTCTTTATTTACACGTATTGTTTGCACAGATTTCGATCCCAAGGGAGCCGAGCCGAGTCCTTAGCTTCTCATTTCTACTTTCTTTTGTGAAGGTGAGATTTCTTATGAATTTTTCCAAAATGTACACTTATACGTATTATTTCCAAAATGGTTTCAATTATGCAAATGTTTCTAAATGCTTTCACAAAAATGTTTTGGCGAGATTATTCACGTAATATTGGGTGCTGGGAAAATGTGTGGATAAGTCCGGAGCGATGTTGGTGTTGGGATTAATGCCCTAAAAATCCAATTTGTTTGGATTAATTAAACTAAAATTACAGTGAGTTATGAGTATTTTACATATTAATAATTAATGACGTGTGATGATATCCATATATGAAATGTGTTTCATAGGAAAAAACTTTGAATACCGAAAATGTCAAAGATTACGTGTCATTAAAGTTCTAGTCGGTAAGATAAGAATATGTTCTTATCGAGACTATAACGTGGTTATATAAGATGATT
>JBBMKE010000011.1:15013510-15032587 GCA_037834125.1 Lippia alba | reverse complement strand
CAAAACTTGGTCTCCTCTTGAAGCTTCTCTATGGTTGTCACAATGAGGCTAATTTGTGATTTGAAATGAAATGAGGAAAGGGGATCTAGGTTATATGATGGCTGATGGTTTTAGATCAAAGTTAGGAATTCAGTTTAAGTGACTCCCGATTCAAGTGAACCAGTTTATAAAGGGTTCAAGGCCCAAATAGTTTTCGAAAAATATGAAATAAATTCCGTTGGACCCGAATCTTTGAAATGAGCACAACAGTGGTGTCGGAATTCAAATTTGAATTCTAGAGCTTATATTGATCCCGAACGACCCAAAACCTACCTAACTTAAATTCGGTCCAAAATGCAAATAGGCCCAAGTCCTATCTCAAATTCAACTCCAACAATTAAATTAAATTCATATAATCATGAGCCAAATTAGTTCATTAAATTCCAAGTTGTCATGCAAGAATTCATATTTTACAATTTCGTATTTCGACCAATTAAGTCACATATTCATTAAATGTTGGAATTGAACACATCAAAAGGAATTAAATCACATATGTGCGTAAAGTAAACTATCTCGTGACGTATACCTATACGATTTATCGAACAGGGCGTCACAATGACAACGAGCATTATAGCTGGAAGCTCCCCTAGCGAATTGGGTTAAACTAAATATGGATGGTAGTTTCTTTAGGGACTCAAACAACGCGGCGGCGGGTGGTCTTATAAGGGATGGCAAAGGCAATTAGAAAGTTATTTTTGCTGTGAACTTGAGGCGAACCACGATCACAGTTGCTAAAATGATGGGACTCTGTGAAGGCCTTCGAATTACATTGGAACGGAGGTTTTCTCACATTGAAGTGGAGATTAATTCTTGGGTAGTATTCAACATAGTTCAGAATGGAGTTACTAATGATTACCCTTTGTGGAATGTGGTAAATGATTGTTGTAGAATGATCAGAGGTCCTTGGAATGTGGAATTGATGCATACTAAGTGGTAAGTCAACTCTTATACAGACAAGCTGGCTAAGTTTAACAAGAATTGGAGGTTGATATGAAGATTTGGGTTGATGCTTCCCCTACTCTTGAGAATCTGCTGATGGACGAAGCTTAGGCTTCTTCATCCCATCAAAAAAAAAAAAAAGAAGAAGAAGAAGAAGAAGAAGAAGAGGTCTTGTATTCAAAATTTTAAAATTACAACTATTATTAATTGATGGTGTAGAAACTGGGAATGAACTAAATACCAACACTTTAAGATTTGTTTAGAAAGGGAAGACCATCGCAGGCGTATGAGCCTCAGGAACAGGGTTTCCAAAGTCGTGTGGGTTCTTAACACCAGGAATCGTGTAGCAATAGAGTAGAAAAATGGTGAAGTGCTTGAGCTTGAAGAAGAAAACGAAGAAGAAATACCCAGTTGAGTGTACAGTGTCTATATGAATATTGAGTTGGGGAAAATGGAGTGAAGCCCCCATATTTATAGGTTGAGGGTGAGGGTGAGGGTGAGGGTATTATAGTAAAACTGATTATGTGGTCTCAAACCCAATGTTACCGTAGACATGTGGCAGTGTGTGATGGTTTGTGAGTGACATCTCTATGAAATACCTAGTAATAGGTGGTTATAGATGTCAGGGAATATGAGCTGGGGGAGTGCGTGTCAGCGGCAGTTACGAGAAGGGTTTTTCCGAGCGTTAAGATCCCTTTTAAGGGTCATAAGAGCATTGTAGCGCTCAAGGGGAGAAGTTTCCCTGGCGTCTTAGCCCTAGCATTAAGTATCTCGAGCGTTAGGTGTGCCAACGTGCGTAATTTAAATGTTCATAAATGCATTTTATATTCTATTTCATATATTTAATTGCTATAATGTGAAATAATTGAAATTCTTTGAATACTTGGACTTATGTGATTACTTGAACTTCATGCCCTTAAATGAATTAATTGCTCTTCGTGCGTATTTGATCCGATTTCTGTTTTTCTTGAAACTTTAATATGTTTGAGATTTGTGTGTTATGAATATGTATATGTGCTCATTTCATATTTTTGGTTTTATATGATGTGGTATTGCATTTCATTTCATTAACGTGACCAAAATGGAGGCTAACGAGCACTTAGCGCACCTTTTGGTCTGGTCGACATATCTTGAGCTCGATAATTCGAATTCGAATTCCGTCACCTCCGTTGAGCTCAAATCGGCGATTCGGACTCAATGGGACTAGCCTTATATTTTTTTTTAATTATTAAGACCTCCGAATTATGACTAAAACGAGCCCTTATGCTTAAATGACAACAAATGAACCAAATGGACCCACGTACCTATTATACACACCTACTACCCTACCCATTGACCCTAGCCCACTTGAATCACTCTCTATCTCCCCTCATCAGCTGAACCCCATGTCCCACACCCCTCTCCCACACCATTTCATTTCATTTTCCAAGCAAAAGAGAAGAGGAAGAAAGCTCCCAACACCCACCTCCATTATTGCACCGCTGAAGCTCAAGAACCCTCATTTTTCTTGCATATCTCTTCAAGGTAATTGCATATTTGAATTTCTTATGTTCTTGTGCATCTTATATGGTAAATATTGCATGAGTTCTCCTTGGTTTGATCATGATTGGAAATTTGGGGGAATTATGAGGGTTTTGGGAAATTTGTGATTTCTTGAGCTTCCATGACTCTTGTTGGATTTTTATGCTTCCTTGATATTTCTTGAAGTATATTTGTGATTATTTGGACTTTTATCACTTGGTAGTTAGTTGTGGGAGAATTTCATTGAATTCTCTTGAAGGGTTTGGGTGAATCTAGGGATTCCTTGTGTTTTGCTTGACTTCCATGAGTTTGAACGCATTTATGATGGTTTTGGGTGCATATCCTTGGAGTATTTATGATTTCTTTGTTGGGTAGTTTCATGAGGGAAGTTTTACCATTAATGCCTTAGTTGGGTTGAAGAGGGATTGCATGGAAATGTGGTTTGAGGTTCACTTTGTGCAAGATATGTGGTTTATGGATGAATTCAAGCATGAGTGATGGAATTAACCTAGTGTAAGGCCTTGATTCCTTGATCCCCTTCTCCCCACTTTTCATATATGAATGATATGATGAGGTATGATCTATGATTGTAAATCTTGGTGCTTGGAATGTGATAAATTGGATCAATGTGCAACCATGAATATCTACTTGCTTCATTTGAACTCAATTGCCCATTTTGCTTGAATTCTTTGATGTTTGGACTTGAATTTCGTTTCTTAAATGTCTTGATATGTTCTTGTATGAGAATATGACCTTATGAATGTGTCTTGAATGATTTTGGAGTGCATTTAATGTTATTTTGGTTGGTTTGGTTCCCCTGTTGCTTAAACCATTTTTTTTCAAACCTGGGCAATTAGCCCGGCCGGGCTATTTTTGTGAAGAAAATAGCTTGGGTCGGGCTAATTGAAATTTCTATGCAGTAGGTTTAGCCCGGCCAGGGCTAATTTTTTTGAGGCATTTTTGTTCTGTTTTTCATTCCGTTTCTGCTTCTTTGTTCGTTCTTTTGTCTTGTATGTTTCTTTTACATGTTTTATGACCCTTATAACTTGTATACTTGACAAATTATGTGTCTTGATTATTATTAGTGAATTATGCATTGAATTGGATTGATTTATGAAAGTTTTGGACTTGAATGAACTCGAACGCATGATTTATGAATGAAGTAATTGAATATGAGCCTTGAAGGGCATTTATTGTGCACATGAACATCTTCATGACATAATATTACTTCTTATGCATCTCATGTCATGCTCATTTCATTGCCGAGGGTCATATGTGGTCATTTTGAGTCTCACGTCACTTTTCTTGCACAGATTTGGGTCGGGTCGGAGATGAGGCCGCTTTGTGAGGCTTGGTTCTTTTGTTTTAACTTCAAGGTGGGTTTCTCTTTTATTAGTTATGATAACCCGATATATAATCCCAATGTATAAAGTTTTGAGCCAAAGTATTATATATATATCGAGTCTTTTCCATCGAGTAAATGATTGCAAATGTTAAGCCCTTTTTATTTATGAACTCCTACCCTATGTTTTGGCGAATTGTATGAATGCACATTTATGATTTATGGGGCCCAGGGGCTTAGTGTACTTGGTGATCCGGGAAGGCATAGAGCCGACGGTGATCTTTGTATACCAGTCCCAACTAAATTGCGGTGATACCGGACTCCGCCAGAAGGTTTGGCAGGGAATGGGAGCTGAGCGCAATTGGGGGATTCATGTACCCCCATTCAATTATGATTGGATGGTTCGGGCCGATCACCAGTCCATCACCCGGAGAAGGAGGAAACCGTTCGGGAAGGCCGGTACACGGATTGCCCAAATGGATATTTATGATTTATGATTGAGCACGAAAGATTTATGCATGATCACTAATGAATTATGAATAATGATTTATGATTTATGACTTATGATTTATGATTTATGAATACACGAGGTGGAGGAAGGAGACTTAAACCTTACGTCGGGCTCACTTATGACCTATGAATTGATTTATGAATTGAAATTGATTGTTATAATCCCATTAGTTGTAGTTTCTTGCCCACTTGGGAAATTCTTGTAAGACCTCTTTTGGGATTATAGCTTGCATGAATGTGGTTAAATTCTGACGTATTATATATTTATACCCATTTTTATACCCACCAGTCTCCTATAAATTGGACCCAGATTTGTTTCAGTTGTGTTGTGCAGGTTTCTCTTGGAGAGTGCTAGGCGGGGATTCGAGTCTTGAGAGTCATGTCTTTGTGTCTAGTGTTCGCGTTGCACACACTCATATTTATTTCTGTATTTAACTCTTGGACGCCTGTGGCGCATTTTACTTACTGTTTTGAGGCTGTGAAGGCCATGTTATATGTATTGCATTATTGTAGAGCCCATGGCTCGATTTATTTTTTATGATATGTACATTTATGCTTCCGCATTCGCATTTTGTTATACTCTGATGCATGTGGTTAAGTGGTCCAAGGGTTAGTCCCGCCTAGCCTAGCGAGTGTGTGTTGTGTACCCGTTCGCCTTGATTCAGACCCAGGCTTTGATTTCATTTCATGACCGGGTCGGGGTCTTGGTGCGGGGGATGTGGCATCACGCGCCGGGCATTACATCCTTAAGTGGTATCAGAGCTTTGGGTTGTAAAACTCGGTCTAGTATCGTGTTGAGTCAAGTTAGGTCGTTCGGCTTAGGAATAATTTGTTAATATGATTGCATTTTCATTCGTTATGTGCTTAAGTGCTTATGTGCTCTAACTCTTGACTTGACTGAACTATTTGCACTTCCATGCATTGAACTAAAGACACCATGCATATTCAGTGTTTTATTTGATAGGATGTCTCTGAGGAGAAATCGTGATAGGTCTCCGGAACGTCGACATCACCAACGTGACCGTACTCCTACACCGCAAGAGCAACAAGCACAACCGCCTCCGATGAATATGGGGAACTTCATGGATGTGGTCTATAATTATGTGAAGCAACGACGGGCTCAAGCACCACCACCACAACAACAACCGGTTGAACCACCACCTTTACAAAATCATCGGGATCCACATGGGGTTTTCCTTAGCTACAATCCCCCTCGATTTTTTAGGTCTACGGATGGCTATTTTGGAAGGGTGGATGACTCAGATTGAGAGGATTTATGGTGTTCGACCATTTACCATACAAGAGAAAGCTCAATTCGCCATTTTCCAATTAAATGGCAATGCTTATGACTGGTGGGATCGAACAAAGGAAAAGTTGGAAGTCGACGAGGAAGAGATCATATGGGAGGTGTTCAAAAGGGAATTCCGGGAATCTTTTGTACCCGAGGTTGTAAGAGAACATAAGGAGCAGGAGTTCATGGACTTAAAACCAAAAAACCGAATCGTGGCACAATATCTCGCCATATTTAATCAGCTCGGGAAATATGCTCCTCACATTACCCAAAATGAGTAAAGGAAGGCTCAGAAGTTTATTACGGGATTGAGGCAAGAGTTGAGACATGGACAAGTCGGGCATAATTATGTCTCCTTTGAGGACACAGTACAATGGGCTTTGGAACAAGAGAAAGAATTCAAGAAGAAGGATCCAATTGCTAAACCATTTGTGAGCCAAGGATCAAGCTCGGAGATGAGGCCCATGAACAAGCTACTCTACCACCAAAGGGGTCGTTCAAGAAGCCTAAAACTGGAGGACCTACCCCTCAAGCACCACCGACATTACCGGCTCCAAACGTGGATCATCGAGACCAATCTCTATGCTCACATTGTAGGGGACCGACCCACACTTACAATAATTGCCGAAGAAGACTAGGTTTGTGCCTTATTCGTGGAAAAGGGGATCACGAAGCGGATGCTTGCCCTCACAAGAGATCAGGATTTCAAGCCGCACTTATGCTCTTGAGAGCGAGGAGCAAAATATTGGGATCGACCCCAACACTGTGGTATGAGGTACCAATTGCATTCATATCACGGACATACATGCATTATTTACTTTCAGTATTTTGTGCTTTCTTTTATACTATGTGGAACATGTGCTCCTATGTGCTTGCTGCTATACTTGTTGGTTCTTGTTACTTGGAGAAAGTTGCCCACCCGGGGGAAGGCTTGAACTGGATTGGGATGTTCGGGATTGTATGGTGAGGTTGGGTGGAAGAGAATCCTATGGATATTGTCAGAGTGTTGAGGTTGATGGAGCTTGTTGGAAATAGATTAGTGTATGAGCATCGGACCGTCGCCCATTATTTTGCTAAGGAAGATCGACTAGGGAAGAAGAGATTGAGAATCTAATTCGGTACAGTTTCTGTCTATCCTCGAAGCTCACAAGTTGGTAAAGAATGGAGTTACTGGATTATTATTCACCTACTAAATAATGTCAAGAGTCAAGCTAAGATTGAAGATGTAGCCGTGGTGAACGAAAACCTCAATGTCATCTCGGAAAAAAATTTGGGTTCCTTGTTGCCGGATAGAGAGTTAGTATTGGTGGTCGATTTAATCTCAGGGATCCAAGCTATTTTCCAAGACTTCATATCATTTAATTTGGCTGCGTTCTTTTTATCATGGGGAGTATTGGTTTTCTTTGTCAAGAAGAGGGACGAGACCTTACGAATGGGTATTAAATTATCAAAGAATTGAAGAGGATGACCAGCAAGGTGAAGAGGTTAGCTAAGAAGCATTGTGATAGGATTGTGGGACTCAATGAAGTATCGGCTAGTATAGTTTGGATCGAGATGCTACCGTACGAATCTCTATGGACACAAGTGTAGGTTCCAATATTATTCGACGTGGAAGAGTGGCATTGGAATAAGAAAGATGGTGTGAAGAGAAGTAGAGAGTAAGGTGTCCTTAAAGACGTTCCAAGAAGGGAAAGGAATTTGTGAGGATGGGTAGAAAGAGGGAGTTGAACCCTCAGTGCTCGGGACCGTTAGGAAAATTTAAGCAATATCACTTTGGAAATGACCTAACACTTGAATTGCCTTCAAAGAGAATCGGGATTCATAATGCTACCCTTATGTCTCAAATTTTGAAGGTATTACCAAAATGAGTCTAAGGTTCTTTCTTGAGGAGAAGCGGAAGAGTTGGAGGATGAACCGAACCACACCTTCGGTCAAGCTGACTAAGATTTTCGGATTAGAGGTTTCAAGAGTTAAGAAATCGGCGAATTTCATTAGTTAGGGTCTTAGGAAGAAGTGTCGAAATGGAAGAGACTAAGTGGGAACCGAGGAAAAGATAGGGAATTATCATCCCGAGATGTCTTCGGTCGTAACAATGAATCCGAGGACGGATTCCTTTAAAGGGGAGAGGTTGTAACGCCCTGACTTTTCGGCCGTACAGGTATGACGTATGTGTTTACCAAAGTGCGCAATTTAATTATCCATAAATGCATTTCATATTTAATTTCATTTATTTAATTGCTATAATGTCAAATAATTGGAATTCCTTGATTATATGGACTTATGTGATTACTTGAACTTCATGCCCTTAAGTTAATTAATTGCTCATTGTGCGTATTTGATCTGATTTCTGTGTTTTGTAAAACTTGAATATGTTTGAGAATTATGTGTTATGAATATGTATATGTGCTCGTTGTATTTTTCCGACCTTGACCGACCACCCGAAACTTACCCGGAACCCAAATATATACACTTACCCGCCTAAATGACCCTACCCGACTAAAATGCCCATATCTCCCTCTATACTCAACCAAATGGGGCAAACTTTGGACCCAAATAATCCCCACTTAATAATATATCAGCCTTCACAATTTCATTACATTTTACACTTCAAATTTGAGCCAAGAAGTGCTGCAAATCGAGCTCCTCCATTTCCCCTCCAAAAGGCACTATTCACTTTCTTCCCCAAGATCACATTCACCTCCATTTCTTCCCCTATCTCGAAGTTCGAGATTTGCAGATTTTATTCCTGCACGACCGTGCAGGTTTTCAGGTCAATATTCGTGCGGCCGTGCAGCCTTTGTTTGTGCTCAAAATGACCTGAAATTTTAACCACAGAAACTTATTTGAGTCTAATTCATTCTCCAATTGATTTCACCTCAATATCTTTTCTATATTGTGAAATATACCCATTTATGTTTTGTGTGGACACTCCGTCGGAAAACTGCATTCATGCAACTTCGCACCTACGCCATTTTCACCTCGCTTTGAACCAAGATTCGTGCCACACATTCTTGGAAAGATATATGTGTATATTTTCATCTCCAATAAACAAAACCGAATTTAGACTTCTAAATCTCTAGATATCCTTGTTTTACCGCAACTTGCGTATTATGGAAAAATTGTTAGATTCGGCAAAGATCGCGTTCGGAGCTTCTTCTTGTATTTCTTTCCATTTTTCTCTTAATTTCCCACCCCGATTTTGATCCTAACATGATATGATGTATTATGTTCATTTTGTGAAATTTATGGATTCGTTTGACGTGACTCGTGCTTGTTATGAGTTCGCATGCTGACGTTGTTCCTAATTGCGCATGAATGCTTGGTTTGTTGGTTTATGAACCCTAATTGCTCTTTATGACCTAATTTATGACTCTTATAACTTATATATTTGATGAATTATGTGTGATGATCATTTTTGGTGAATTATGCATTGAATTGGATTGATTTATGAAAGTTATGAACTTGAATGGATTCGAACGCATGAATTATGAATCAAGTGATTGAGTGTGAGCCTTTTGGGCATTTATTGTGCACATGAACATCTTCATGACATGATATTACCTACTCTGCATCTCATATCATTCTCATTTCATTGTTGAGCATCATATGTGGTCATATTGAGTCTCACGTCACTTTTCTTGCACAGATTCGGGTCCAGGGGAGACAAGACCCCTTTATGAGGCTTGGTTCTTTTGTTTTAACATCAAGATGGGTTTCTCTTCTATTAGATATGATGACCCGATATATAATCCCAACGTGCAAACTTTTGAGCCAAAGTATTATAAATATATATCGAGTCTTTTCATCGAGTAAATGATTGCCAACGTCAAGCCCTTTTTATTTATGAACTCCTACCCTATGTTTTGGCGAATTGTATGAAATCACATTTATGGGGCCCAGGGGCTTAGTATACTTGATGATCCGGGGAGGCATAGGGCCGATGGTGATCCTTGTATACTAGTCCAAACTAAATTGCGGTATACCGGACTCCGCCAGGAGGTTTGGCGGGGAATGGGAGCTGAGTGCCATTGCGGGATTCATGTACCCCCATTGGACTATGATTGGATGGCAAGGATTAGCTACCCGAACCATCACCACGAGAAAGGAGGTAGAGTCGTGCGGGAAGGTAGGTACACGGATTGCCCAAACGGATATTTATGATTTATGATTGTGCACGAAAGATTGAATGTATGATCACCAATAAATTATGATTTATGATTTATGAATACACGAGGTGGAGGAAGGAGACTTAAGCCTTACGCCGGGCTCACTTATGACCTAATGATAAATTATGAATTGAAATTGATTGTTATAATCCCATTAGTTGATTTCGTTCTTTTACCCAGTTGGGAAATCTTTTGAAAACCTCTTTTGGGATTATAGCTTGCATCAATGTGAATTTTATTCTGTCATATTATATATTATGACCTGTTTTTATACCCACCAGTCTTCTATAGACTGAACCCGGATTTATTTTAGTTGTTTTGTGCAAGTTTGGGAGTGCTAGGTGGGAATTCAAGTCTAGAGAGTTGTGCATTTGTGTCTAGCATTCGTTTTACATACAATCATAATTATTGTTTCTGTATTTAGCTTTTGGACGCCTGTGACGCGTTTTAATTATTGTTTTGAGGCTGTGAAGGCTGTGATACATGTAATACATTGTGTAGAGCCCGTGGCTCGATTTGTTTATATGATATGTACATTTATGCTTCCGCATCTTCTTTGTTGGACTTTGATGCATGTGGTTAAGTGGTCTAAGGGTTAGTCCCGCCTAGCCTAGCGAGTGTGTGTTGTGTCCCCGTTCGCCTTGATTCGGACTTGGGTACGGACTTTCATTTGATGACCAGGTCTGGGTCTTGGTGCGGGGGATGTGGCGTCACCCGCCGGGCGCTACATGGTTGCTCGCGATCCTGCGGGTGTTTGCATAGGCTGGGAAACTAATAAACTCGCAAACACCTGCGATTTGGTAGTTGCTGAAACTAAGGCAACTTTGGCAACGGTTACTCTTGGGCGAGATTTGGGATGGCGTAAGGTGGAGATCGAGGGAGATTGCTTCAACGTCATCAACCAACTTCACCAGAGAGGAAAATCTTTCCCACTTAGGCAATATTGTTGAAGACATCTTACAAATCAGTTCTGGCTTGGATGATTTTCGATTTTTATTTAGTCGTCGTGACGCTAATATGGTAGCCCTCTAGAAAAGCGGATTCGGCTTGCATTAGTAATTTTGATTTTCCTGATTTTGTTTTTGCTTTCCTTGAGAACGATTTGATATAGTTGGCCGGTCTGGCGCTTCGTCCAAAAAAAAAAAAAAAAAAACCAAGTGTGCAACTTCACTTGTCGCTTTATCAAATTCAAATTAAAATATAATCCTTTCATGTGCCAAAGATCAGCCAAACAGATAAATGGAAAAAAAGAAATTGAATTTATTTGACAAACTGACAAAATAATGTTTAATATTTATTTTGTTTTTTATAATATATATTTATAGTTATACTATTATATTAAGTGATTTTTATTTATATTTATACTATTATATTAAGTGAGAAGCAGCAATTTCTTTGGTCTCTTGGACTCTAAAAATATTTTATTTTTCTATTTTTTTAACGCACTCTCCCCGTCTTAGTTTTAAATTTCTGTTTTCTTTTCTCTCACCTTACTATCATTTTCTTGATTATATATTTCTTTTCTTTCTCCATATTTATAATTTTTATTTTGTATTATTCTTTATATTTATAATTATATTAAAAATAATTGTAAAATAAATTATAAAATTTATAATTTTATTTATATTTAAATAATAATAATTTTACTATTTGCACACACATAGAGTGTGCAGGTATTACTAGTACACATAAATTATGGGTGATATTGTTTTTATTTATAATTCTATAGTAAAAGTATGATATTGTTGAATCAATCTTTTAATTGTATTGATAATTTGTTAGATATTGATTAAAACTTTTAAAATTATATCTCTTTTTTAATTCATATTTATAATATCATATAATATATATAATTAAATATAATTATTATTTAATTATGACATGATATCGATTTGGTCGATAGTTAAATTGATCGAACCAATAAAACTAATAACCAATAAAATTTTTTGATTCGAAGTCCAGATCGAGTTTCAAAACATAGTTTAAAAGGATAAAGAAAGGCATATGCCTAGACCAAGGAACTAAGAAGTGAACAAAACCTAGGCGCCACATGTTTTGCAATTTGCAGTTTCCAAATTGACCAAAACTGCACGATCATTCTCTTATTATTAGTTAATTACTTAATTACCACTGTTTCGGAATAATAAAATAGAAAATGAGGCGGCCCAGTAGATTTTGTTGCCTCTCAGTCTAGAGTCTTGACCTTTCGCCTTTTAGTGAGGCCAAAGTCCTACTTTTCCTCCTAATTCGGATTTATTTCTAATTTATTTTTCTAATTCCCACAACCCGCACCGTACGCGTCGACCTTGACCCAAAGGATATGCAACGATTGTAAATCAAACCTCATCTCATTCGTGTTATTAGGAGTTGGGACTGCGTAAAAGATTTTTCTTTTCCATTCCAACTATGCATCTTTGTATTTTAGTTTTAATAATTTTTTATTGCATATCGTGATTTATATTTATAATTACGATATACTATCATTTAAATCTTTTTTTTTTAATTTTAGTTAAAAATATCACATGTAGTATGTTTATAAATAATATTTTTACAAAAAACACTAAAAAAATTAAAAAGAAATATGTTGCAAATCCGAACATTGAATGATGGTATACACGGACAAATCTCGAGTAATAAAAAAAAATTGTTTTAGAGTTAATGGCTTTGGATAACAATAAATCTAGCCATGTCTTTTTTTCTTTTTTTTTTTTGGGCTCAAGCCATGTCTATTTTCTGGTACGACTATGTATGATTATGTATGAATATAATTAGTAGTCGGTTTGACATAATATAATTTAATAATAGAGTTACTAAATAATAATTTAATCCTTTAATATTATATTAATTTAATTTTATATAATTGAATCTTTTGAGATTCAATCCAAACTTGAATTTATAATGGGATATAAAATAAAATGAAGTTAATAATTAAAATATGCATGGGGTTGTATTAAGCTATACTTTTATTAGATCAGATTTGCATGATTAATACTGAATACACCAAACTTTTCATAACATTTAAAATGCAATATGGATTGAGTAGTAACACAAGAGTATTTTAGTAAAAGTAGCGCCTAGATGTACAAGCATAATAATAAGAACTAAATGCGATGACTTTATAAATAGCCACATATACTAATAATCAATACCACTAAACAAACTTGAGGTTTAAAGATATTAAAATTCTTCTATAAACATTATAAATATAAAATATGAAACTAGTATTTTATCTCACAACTCAAACAAGGCCTCTTTATTGGCAACAACAAGTGGGCTTAATTTATTATTCCGAAAAGGGTGCAAATGAATAATAGAAGTTAGTGCCTATACTCTATTCTTAATTTTTTTTAATATATAAATTCGTCTCTATAAAAAGATATTAGAACATAAAATTAAATATACTTTAGATATGTTTTTAATTATCGCTTAATAAATTAATACACTGCGAGCATCTTATGATCTTATCCTTGTTAAGTTATTCTAATAGTTACGGAGAACCTTACTCACGAAGACTTGTGAAAACATTGAAATAAATTTAGCCAAACATGGAACTCTCACATGATTATAGAGTTATCTCTTTAAAGCCATTATTCGTCATTGTCTTTTTCTCCTACTTAAATTATAGGAAGTTGTGGTAGAATTTTTGGAAGTTGTGCTCTACCACATCAAGAGAGAGGGTAATGCATGTGTTATCTAACTTATTGGCCAAAAATTAAAGAACCATGACCTAATTAAAGGACAGAATGATCGAATAAAATGAGCCGGGTATACTCCCTCGGGTCGGAATGGAGCGGGGGAGGAGGGAGACACTGGACGTAATCTATCAACAACGAATTTCTCAAATAAAAGGGAGCGTCTGTAAAAAAGATACACCGAAAATTTCAGGATCGAGATTTCATTAGTCGAAAAAAATTCTGGACAATCCACGTGGCCTACTTGATGAACGTCGACGACGGAGATATAGTAGATTGGTCCGCGGGCATCATGATAAGTTCTCTGTCCCACACTAAAGGTGTTGAAGCTCATCCAACAATTTGAATTGGACATTCTCATGATATTTCGTAATTAATTTTTTTTTACTTTTTCCTCTTGTAAAAAAAAAGTACAAATATTAAAGTCTAAACGTGTTTCTTACATAATTTTCTTTTAACAAAAAATTTAGATTAGTTGGGTACAGAAAATGCATTTGTCAATACGGGTTGATTCAAGTGATTAATAGATTGATACTCCAAAACAAGATTTCGAATTCAAAGTCCGCTTAAGGGCGAATTCATTTAATCTCAACAAACACATACAAAGAAAAATTCTCTCATGATTTTAAATCTTAATATTCTTTCATCTTAATGGAAACATGAGGTATTCCGATGATTAAAATTTTTAAATCACTCCGAAAATATAATTATTTATAATAAACACATATTGTGAATCACAAATTCACAATTTACAACAAAAGTTAGTTGGTCTCTGAAAATGCAAAAGCTCCAACAATTTTTTCCTTACCAGCATTAAATGCAACTTCATTTAATAGAAATAAATACCATACACACACGCACACCATTAATTGCAAAATTGTGCCTCTTCTGTTTCTCGTCAAATACCTGAATAAGATTAAGGGACATGCTAGAAAGAACCCAAGCATAGCGCCAAAAGACTAAATCCTAAAACTTCATCCCCCCGACTTTTCCCATATATTTCTTATCTCCAAGCGACACACACCGCCAGACGCCTTCCCTGTCTCTAATCATTCCACGATCCCAAATTACCAAACTACCCTTACTCAGCCGCAACTTCACGTGATCCACACCCAACACAGTAAGCAACACAGGACTATTTCCGTCAAACAATATTTAACTCTCCCCCGTAAACAACTAAGCATAGCGAAATGACCTTTAGCAATGTTGAAGAGTCCACTAACTTGATCGCACGCACCTCCTTAAGGTCCATTCCCAACACCTACAAAATGCAGCCACACTTCCTCCTCCTCCCTCCACCGCCACCACTACCACCGCCCACCGCCGCCGTCACTATTCTCACCTTTCATGACTGTTATACTCAGCATGTCCTCGCTTTCTGTCAGGTTCTTGGCACCTTCAGTGCCGCATTCCAGCAACAGGTCCAGGAATACACGACTGCACGCTACGCCGCCGCAGACGGTGGCAGCGCCGGCGTCCGGGATGGCGGAGGTCGACGCCGACAGGCTGGAGCCGAGAGTGGAGGAGAAAAATGGGTTCTTTGTACTGAAGGAGAAGTTCAGACAGGGGATTAATCCGCAGGAGAAGGTGAAGATTGAGAAGGAGCCCATGAAATTGTTCATGGAGAATGGAATCGAAGAGCTGGCTAAATTGTCATTGGAAGAAATTGAGAGCTCGAAGATCTCCAAGGAAGATATTGACGTCAGACTCAAATGGCTTGGTCTCTTCCACAGGAGAAAGCATCACTGTAAGTCTCTTTCTCTCCCACATCAGCTGGGAATTCTTAGCTTTGATTGGTTTACATCTTTTGAACAAATCTAAAAAGAACATGTGATTTCTGGGATCTAATCTTGAATGAAAATTATTGCTGATTTTTATTCAGACGGGCGATTCATGATGAGATTGAAGCTCCCAAACGGCGTCACAACGAGCGATCAAACGCGGTATTTAGCTAGCGTGATTAGGAAATACGGTGAAGAAGGGTGTGCCGATGTTACTACTCGGCAGAACTGGCAGATTCGCGGCGTTGTTCTTCCTGATGTCCCCGAGATTTTGAAAGGGCTCGATGCAGTAGGACTAACGAGCTTACAGAGCGGAATGGATAACGTCAGGAATCCGGTCGGTAACCCCCTCGCCGGAATCGATCCGCACGAGATCGTCGATACGAGGCCGTACAACAATTTGCTCTCCCAGTACATAACTGCCAATTCTCGGGGCAATCCTGATTTCACCAACTTGTGAGTTCTGCAACATTTGAGAAAGCGATTAATTAGTACATGAAGGTAATTGGGTTGTGTTTGCTGAAAAGTTGTTGCTTGTTGCAGGCCGAGGAAATGGAATGTGTGTGTTATAGGATCGCATGATCTTTATGAGCATCCTCATATCAATGATCTTGCGTATATGCCGGCGACAAAGAATGGTCATTTCGGGTTTAATATTCTGGTGGGTGGATTCTTCAGTGCCAAGAGATGTGCCGAAGCAATCCCACTGGATGCGTGGGTGCCCGGCGACGATGTACTCCCCATTTGCGGAGCCATTTTGGAGACTTTCAGAGATCTTGGTTTCAGGGGAAACAGGCAGAAGACGAGGATGATGTGGCTCATTGATGAACTTGTAAGTTTGCAGCAATATCTGATGAGTTTAGTAGCTTTTTCTAAAACTTCTATGCTTATGCTTAGCAGATGTTAAACGTAATTGATTGGATTTGGTATTAATTAGTAGAAAAGATTTAATAATGCTATCAATGTATTTAAACTTCTCATTATATGATTTAAACTGATTTTAATTTCGTAGCTAGCACTAGCAGACCAAGTTTACTGCAATGTGATTCGTAACACTCATTGTAATGATCATTCGTGCCATTTCATGCTATGATTTTCTAACTCTTTGATTCATTAATTTGTATTGCTAAAAAATTTACCAGAGGCATTTACCAGTTTCTTCATTTTTGTTTTTGGGATATTCAGGGCATTGAAAAATTCAGGGAAGAAGTTGTGAAGAGAATGCCTCAACAAGAATTGGAGAGAGCATCCTCCGAGGACCTCGTCGACAGCCAATGGCAGAGGCGAGACTATTTCGGGGTCCACCCTCAGAAACAAGAAGGCTATAGCTTTGTAGGGATCCACATTCCAGTGGGCCGTGTCCAAGCAGATGACATGGACGAACTCGCTCGACTTGCAGATACTTATGGTTCTGGCGAGCTGAGGCTCACCGTGGAGCAAAACATAATCATCCCGAACGTTGAGAACTCCAAGATTGAGGCCCTACTCTCCGAACCCCTCTTGAAGGAGCGGTTCTTGCCTGAGCCCCCGATCCTCATGAAGGGGCTCGTGGCGTGCACGGGCAACCAATTCTGCGGGCAGGCTATCATCGAAACAAAGGCCCGGGCACTGAAGGTGACCGAGGAGGTGCAGAGGCTCGTCTCAGTGACTAAACCAGTGAGGATGCATTGGACCGGCTGCCCCAACACGTGTGGACAGGTGCAGGTGGCGGATATAGGGTTCATGGGGTGCATGGCTCGGAAGGATGGCAAGATGGTCGAAGCGGCCGACGTATTTGTCGGGGGGAGAATTGGAACCGACTCGCATTTGGGAGATGTTCACAAGAAAGCTGTGCCTTGTGAGGATTTGGTGCCGTTGGTCGTTGATATTCTGGTGGAGAGATTTGGGGCTGTCTTGAGGGAGAGGGAGGAGAGTGAAGATTGATGAGCTTTTGGAGTTTGTTGTTAATTGGACGAATGATGTGAGAATTGTAATAAATTCTTTGGGTGTGGAACTGGGACGATGGGTGTGATACTGTAATGTGTACAACTAGTGTATTCTAATTTCTAATACAGATTTATATCTCAGCTTATCTTCATTTCTATATATTTTTTATTCAGTTTGTCTCGAAAAACTTATTAATTTTCAATTATACTAACATTTTGATGTAGGCCCCTAGAGTTTTAGAATTGTGTACTCCCAAGTAATAGTCTCAAATATATTACATTTTACTTTCTAGTATGATAAAAATTGTCCATTCCTAGTTCTTACGAGTATAATTGGAAGAACGTAACATCTAATATACGAGTACTATATTAAGCTAGTTGGTGGTTCGGTAACATATTTAATTCCACCAAAACTTAAAGTTGTAATTCATGTTTACTCCATTCTTGAACTATACAATCCACCTGTTATGTTATGCCATGAAAAATTTACTGCAAATTCGGTTTGAACGAATACAACAAATTAAAAGATTAAGTGTATTATATTTGATATTTGATTGGTAATTCTTTTTAATTTTTCTTGCAAATTCGGTTCGAACGAATACAACAAATTAAAAGATTAAGTGTATTACATTTGATATTTGATTGGTCATTCTTTTTAATTTTTCGACCAACCACACAGTAAATATAAAACACTCAATCTCTCATTACACCAATTTGACCGAATCAAGCTCGACAGCTTGGGTTAAAATTACCGGTTATTAATTTAAATTATATCGCACATGATATGCGAATGTGATACACCCAATTAGTTTTAAGATTTTGGATAAAGTATTGAAAAGAAGAAAAGAAAAAAAGAAATGTCACCTTTCTAACGTAGCAAATCTGATCACGCACTCCAAACCCAGCAAATCCCTTCCATATTTAAGGAAAAATATCATTTTTTGTCTTTACAGATGATCTTTTTCGATTTTGGTCCTAAATTTTTCACTTTTCTCATATTGTATTTTTTATGTTTCAAAAAATATAAATTTCAATTATTTAGCTAAGGAAGTTAATTTTTTAACGGAAAAAAAACATGTCATTCACACGCCCTGAAAAAATGTGCGTGACGCGTGAGTAACATGCGTTTATTTCCATCAATTTTTAGTGTCCGTTAGTAAAGGACTGAAATTAAGATTTTTTGAAATATAAAAAATGCAATGTGATAAATATTAAAAAATAAGAAACGAACAAAAACATCTTTAAAGAACATATTTTCCCTTAATTAAAGTTAAAAGTGATGTTAACCAAACTAGTTGGCGGTTCAGTAACATATTTAATTTCCACGAGAACTTAAATTATTATTCATGGTAATTCCATTCTTCACCTATAAAATCCACCTATTATGCCAATGGATCAATAATTTAAATTATTTCGCACAGAACATGCGATACACCCGATAAGTTTTAAAGTTTGGACATAACCCCTCCGGTTCGATCCATATAAATCGGACTATTAATCGATCAAATTCGGAGTTGATCAAGAAATTACAAATCTAAATCCAATATGAAAATTCGTTAAGTGGATTCAAATTTAGTGATATTGAATCCATACATAATTTGTCGGATCACATCCGAAAAAATTCCGACTCGATTAGTAATAAACTATTTTTTAATAAAAAATAAATATAAACAAATAAATATAATTACATAATATTTAATAAATAATTACTATTTAGTGGATTATTTGATGATTTTATTTATATTTATTGAAAATAGATTAATTTAAACTTTTTGAGAATTTATTTTTTTAGAGTAAACAATCTAAATTTTATTATTGTTTAAAGTGATAAATATGTGAAAATTCTAATTTTAATCATTTTATTTAAAATT